>JADLZN010001892.1:0-76406 GCA_018155175.1 Sinocyclocheilus anophthalmus | reverse complement strand
TCTGCTTTACTTCCTGTCTCCAGAGGTACCTTCTTCTGATCGATTTTTGAAGGCAGCATAGATGTGTCCTTCTCTGCCTTTGATATCCCACAATTCTGTGCATTCCCTTCTGTGACAGTTGAGCTAAAAATAAAGATGGTGTCTGAAAGTTGCGTTTGGTGGGCAGTTTGTGTGTAAATGTATATTTCTGACTAACGTTTTGCACTTTTAATGTTATTTCTATAGAGAAATCAGTATTATAGTAATTAAAAATTCGTTTAGTTATCACCAAAACTCGTTCTATTTTGTTGTAGATCATTAAACCGTTTCGCTGCCTCAGGAGGAGCCTGTCCGAAATCAGTTTCATGAGGTGCCTTCGTGCAAAAAGCGCTGCCTGCAAAGTCATTGCCTCATTCATTGCCTCATTCAGCTGCCTAAGTTTTCGGATGCAGCCCTTGTGTTCTCGTTCTACATCATCATTAACTGTCGAAGTTCAATTCCAAATATAGCTGCAAGCAGCGATGGTGGGCCCAAGCCATCAGTGCAAACGCCACCCCGGTGGCATCAGGAAAACTGTGCACAACAGGCACATGCATTTAAAGTAACCCTATAGCAGTTTGGATTTGAGGGATACAGCAATGACTGTTTCGCGAACCATCATACTGTGAAACGTACACACACAGAAACCTATATAAAACTTTGGGTAACACTTTACAATAAGGTTCAGTTTATTAACTGAACAATAATTAATAGCATTTATTATGTCAGTTAATATTAAGTTGAAACTAAAACAATAAAATGTAAAGTTTTATCTGTTAACATTACTTAATTCACCATGAATTACCATGAACATTTTGATTAACTAACATCAACATTAATAAATTCTGTGAAAATATATTGTTCAATGTTAGTTCATGTTAGTTAATGCTTTACTAAAGTGAACAAAATGAGATCTTTTATAATAGTGTTACCAAAACCTTTAATGATGCATAACTTTTTTAATGATTTATGTCTCTCTCATAGTGAAATATTTTTTGCCTGTATTACAGCTTAGTCTTCATTTGTGAGCTGAACTGTTTTACTGTTACATCCATGAGAGGATGTAAATTCAGATGAATGTCATAGGTCAATATCAAATGATGTCAGATTATTATTTGCATCACAAAAATTTATAAGTCCACTTATGTATCTTTAATCTTTTTATGTTGCCATTAACAAATTAGTAACCTAATCATATAAAATTATGTTGTCAGTGCCCTCAACTTACTGTTCTAGCATTTTGGTCCCTAAACTGACAGAAAAGATAAGGCTTAAGATTCCTTAGCTGTAAGGCAAATAAATAAATAAATACTATGATTTTGTTTTCTAGTGAATAAAGAGGTGTGTTTAAAAGTCCTCTATCTCTCTGTCGGGTCCCTCACTTCCTGCTGCCAGTTGGTGGCGCTATAACTTTGACTCCTAATAGTCACATCTATGCGATTGGCATCATACAACGAACAAACCTCTGAAGTTTGATCAAAATCAGACAATGTATGTGTATGTTATAAGACAATTCCTGTTTCTCATTTCTCGCCATAAATTCATCGCCTTGCCACGAGCAAACCGTTCGAGATATCAAAAATCCCTTTGCAATTTAGCATCCCCAATGTCTTGAGATCATGTTCACTGAGTTTGGTGGCAATCGGTTGGAAATCCTCATAGGAGTATATCAAATTCCAGAGCATGCCCTTTTTAAATAGCCCTGAATAGCCAACTTCCTGTTGGCCGGAGCCTATGATATGCAGCACGAAAGTTGCTCGAGTCAATGAGATCTATATGTGTACTGAGTCAATAGCAAACTTTTGGCTTGGTCCCTATAAATTTTTCTTGAGCAGCAGATCAGCATGTTAGAATGATTTCTGTAGGATCATGTTACACTGAAGACTGGAGTAATGATCCTGAAAATTCAGATTTGATCACAGGAATAAAAATATTCAAATAGATAAGTTATTTTAAATAGTAAAAAATATTTAACAATAATTACTGCTTTTGCTGTATTTTGGATAAAAAAAATGCAGGCTTCTTTAAAACATTAACAGATTTTACTGTTCAAAAACTTTTGACTAGTATATTTAATGTTTTAGAAAAAACAGTACAAATAAATTAATATTCACCTTTTACTTGTATTTAGTCTTCAAACAAACAAGAAATGTGAAATCACTGTAAAATAATAGTATAAGACTCATCAGGCACTTCTTAATAATAATTAATATCTTAAATCTTTAAACTATAACGGAGCGCATATTCTCATTAGATTGAAGAAAAGTTCTTCAGCCAAGATAAAATTATGAAAAATGCTGATTTGCTGAAGAAACGGAAACAGAGTGATCAACAAACACACATGTTTACTGAGACGAGCTAATTCTCTGCCACAGTGGAGTCCTTTGAAAAAGAGCGGCAGTACAGCGGTTTCCCCGGTAACAGCTGTACACACAGCAGCGCTCCGCTCACAAACACTGCTTTATCATTAAAAATGCTATCGAATGTTTCGAAGACAGTCGGATTTCCCGGCAAAGTGAATACATTCTATAAGAAAACAAAGAACCACACCCGCGCTCCACATTAAGATTTTGAACCTGCAGGGGTGCTCATGTTTATTTCGAAGGAAAGTCAATCCACCGCCACAAATAATCAATGTATACTGAGAAACTAATTGTAATTAAGTAGGCTAATGGATATTCAGAAATATCGGAAATGTGTTTAAACCTCATATCCCCTTATTTGAAAAATATACAGTGGGTATGGAAAGTTTTCAGACCCCCTTAAATTTTTCACTCATTTTTTTTTATATTGCAGCCATTTGCTAAAATCAGTTAAGTTCTTTTTTTCCCCCTCATTAATGTACACACAGCAGCACCCCATATTGACAGAAAACACAGCTTTTGACCTTTTTGCAGAATTTAATTAAAACAGAAAAACTGAAAATCACATGGTTCCTAAGTATTCAGAACCCTTTGTCTCATATTTAGTAAAGCCCCTTTGGATCTAATACATTCATGAGTCCTTTTTGGAAAGTATGCAACAAGTTTTTCACAACCTGTATTTGGGATAGCCGCGGTGCCATTGAGACCTCCTTGCAAGAGATCCTCTCGACAGTTCTGAATAGTCAGTTGGATGGTACCGTTGGTGGACAGAGCCTTTTTTAGTTCATCGCAGAGAATGCCTCAATTGGGTTTAGTCAGGGCTCTGCGGGCCATCAATAACATCACAGACAGTTTTTTGTGAGCCACTCCTTCGTTAGTTTAAGCTGTGTGCTTAGTGTCATTGTCTAAAAAAAGTGGAGATTTAAACCTTCGCCCAGTCTGAGGTCCTGAGCACTCTGGAAGAAGTTATCGTCCAGTATTATCCCAGTACTTGGCCGCATTTCATCTTTCCCGTCTCTTGCACCCAAGTGAAAGATGCGTCCTTTCGCCTGCAGCTGAAAAAACCCACCCCAGCTGAATGCGCCACCACCATAGCTTCACTGTTGGGACTGTATTGGCAGGTTATGAGTATCCTGCCTGGTTTTCCTCGGCACACATACCGCTTAGAATTAAGGCCAAAAGTTCTATCTTGGTCTCATCAGACTAGAGAATCTTATTTGTCACCATCTTGGATTCCTTCAGGTGTTTTTTCATGTGTCTTTCACTGAGGAGAGGCTTCCGTCGGGCCACTCTGCATAAAGCCCCGACTGGTGGAGGGCTGCAGTGATGGTTTACTTTCTACAACTTTCTCCCATCTCGGGAAAAAAGACCGACTGCATTCTCTGGAGCTCAGCCGGGAGGCGGGGTTGATCGTCTTGGGTTCTTCTTGTACTCTCTCACCAGCTCTTCTCAAAACCCCGATATCCAGTTGGCCGTACGCCGCGCCTCTAGGATGCGTTGTCTGGTTCTGTCTGGTGTGAAGGGAGGCAGGAGTAGAAACAGAGAGGACCAAAGAAACGTCTTCCATTTAAGGATTATGGAGGGGCCAGCCTTTTTTATTTCTGTGCTCTTAGTGAACCTTAAGTGCAGCAGAAATTTTTTTTATCCTTGGCCAGATCTGTGCCTTGCCACAATTCTGTCCCTGAGCTCGGCAGTTCCTTTGACCTCATGATTCTCATTTGCTCTGACATGCACTGTGAGCTGTAAGGTCTTATTATAGACAGGTGTGTGGCTTTCCTAAAAAAGTCCAATCAGTATAATCAAACACAAATGGACTCAAATGAAAGTGTAGAACCATCTCAAAGATGATCAGAAGAAATGAACAGCACCTGAGTTAAATATATGAGTCCGAGCAGCAAGGGGTCTGAATACTTAGGCCATAGGTGATAATTAATCCGTTTTTTCCTTTTTTAATAAGATCTGGGGCAAAAAATTCAACAATGTCGTATGTTTTTCTTCTGTCCCTATGAGGGTTGCTGTTTGTACATTAAGGAGGAAAAAAATGTAACTTAAATTGTTTTAGCAAATGGCTGCAATAACAAAGAGTGAAAAATTTAAGGGAATACTTTCCGTACCCACTGTATATTGTGATATACAGTATATATTGATATTGAATTATTGTCCATCCCGACGTAATCATGAGATTTGCATAGACGTCACGTCTCGCGAACGTCATTCCATTTGAATTAGGCTCTGCAGTTAATCACTGCATTGTCATGGCGCACTCGTCAGTAAAGCCGGTCCCCTGTGATTAGTTGTAAATCGCCATCGAACGTGCTTTCGATGGAGCGTACATTTAATACACAGAGCCGTAATTTCCACTGACACTAGTCGTATCGCTTCATTACTCGAATGGGATTCATCTGCGAATTATGAACGCATAGGGTTGCCTAATTGTCAGTGAACTACGACTCTGTGTAGTGAATGCCGCTCAATCTGAAAGCAGGCAATGGAGATTTACTACTAATCACAGAACCGGCTTTAATGACCAGATGGTGCTGACCTTTCGAACTTGAATCATGGTGGAATATCCTGTGATGTCCACTTCACAGGGAACTTATGGTGGAATAGAACAAACGTCTGAAGTAATAAGAGATACATACAAAATGTGCAGAGCAGGGGGACGCGAGGAACAGGATTAAGAACCACTGCTTTAGAGAAAAGTATTATCTTCCCTATTTTTACCTAGGTGATGTAAACTGGTCAGAGGAGAACTGGCCCCCCCGACTGAGCCTATTTACTCCCAAGGTTTTTTCTCCATTCTGTAACCGATGGAGTTTTGGTTCCTCTGGCTTTCTTAGTTGGGGACACTTCATTTCCAGTGATTATCGTTGACTTGATTGCAAATGATTGCAAGATACTATTTAAACTGAACTGAGCTAGATGATGACATCACTGAATCCCATGATGAACTTGTTCCCTTAACTGAAAATTAGGTGTTTAACGATTGTATTTTTTGCATTATTGACACACTATTTTTCCTAATTAATGCTGTTCAGTTTGCTTTGACACAATCTGTATTGTTAAAGCGCTATATAAATAAAGGTGACATACTTTACTTTACTTGCTTATTATGCATTAACGAGTACAACCACTAATGTATGACTGTTTAAAATTCATACTGGAAGCCAGATTGCCACCCTTGCACAGAAACTCCACACATGCATCACAGAAGTAATACTACTGATGACTTTCCAGGAAATCCCTAATATGGACAAACAAGCCTCTACTGACACCAAGGTTATTATAGTTTTGAATTTTTACATTTGTTTTATTTTAATTTTTTCAAATTTGCTATAAAATTCAGTTGTTTTTATTAGTTTCATTAATATTTTTGTTATTTTCGGGTTTTATATTAGTTGTTCTTTGTGAACACATTTTTATTGATTTTTTCTATAGTTAGTTTCAAGTTTTAGTTTCAGTTTTATAGTTTAGCAGAATAAACAGATCACTTCCAGAGCGCAGGCCAAAGAAAGACGTATGCATAATTTAACCTTAGTGAGGCAAAGATATAGCGACACAAAATTAACGCATGCTGAGATTGATTAGATAGTAAAAGTACACAAAGAAAGCAGGCAAGCCTTTTTTACTAAATCTACACAAGTCGCGCTTAATGTCATATCCAATTATGTGTGTTGATATATTTAGTATGAAAATAAATGTAGCCTGATTTGGTTGTCTTTTCTTATTTAACCATAATCATGCTATTGTAACTGTGGTTCTTCTCACTTTTTCTGTGAACATTCGTAGATAAATCAAACTGGGACTAATGAATCAATATAACGCAATCGCATTTATCAATCATAAGGCTTTATATTTTAATGTTATTTTCATTCTGAAGAGTATAAGCTTGTGTATGATGTGATTTAGCCAATGCGCATTTGTTCAAAAGCCTGGCAGAGTGATCAGAAGATGCTAGGCAAAAGTTTTGTAAGGATGCGCGTTCTCATCTTTTTTTCTGTTAATTATTACGTTGCGCTGTGTGTCTGTTTTTCTTCAAAGCACCAACTTAAAATGTCTATTTTGGTTTGATTGCTTGTGTTACATGATAAGATAAATAATCTTGCTTACCTGATGTAATGGATTTAATGCGAGTGCGGTTCGGGTCGCGACTCTCGGTCTTTATGTCAAACGGTTCTCGTTTGGTACAGAATTAAATTAGCGCTGCTGTCAGATAATGGGTCGGGTGTTCTGTTAAGTACTGCTGGTGCACGTTTACAAAACAGGACCCGTGCAGGGTCAATCAAACCCTGCTTTGCGTCTCTCCGTCAGATAACCCCGTGTGCGAGATGCGCCATTACAGGCTATTTCCCTAAACCTCCACACAGCTAGTATATTTTTACGCCAAGGGGTGAGAACGTTATGATTATGAAAACGATTATTTATTTTTGATAAATATTATTTTATTTCAGTTAGTTTTTCAATCATTTTGACGTTTCTATTTGGGGGGGCAGTGTTCATTTTACGAACTGTTTTTTCTTTCATTCAATCGTTTTCAGGAGTCAATTTTAGTTTTCGTTTAGGGGTGACGCGCGTATCCTTGGGACGCAGACACCTTGGCATTGAAATCAGCCCTTGGTTTAGTAATTTTTTTTTTAGTTTTACCACTCGCTGACGAGAGAATATATAATGTTTGTAATATGGTACAGCTTTTTAAATATCTGAAGGTACATTCTTAATATCAGTCAGTCAAGCAGTCATGCATTATAATATGATAATCAAGTATTTTTTAATAATAGAAGTTTAGTAATTAGACTTAAAACTTGGTAACCATGTATTAATGCATATTAGTCATTTTAACTGAACTTAGGACTGGTGGTGGTGCTTTTTCACTTTCTTATCAACATGGATATTTTAAATCACCAACCACTAAGGACTGTTAATTCTGTAGCCAAGCACTAGGCTCCTCAACGATAGAAAATCCAGCAATTCTTTGATAACTTCTGTAAGTGCCCCTGGTGGCCCTGTATACAGTGCCAGTATCAAACTCCCACGGAATTTTAGCATTAACACTTGTTTCACACGGGATTTTATGATTAACTACTGTTTCGTTGGATAACTTCTATAAGCCCTTAATTCAAATGAATATACTTGAAAACCCACCTCTGAGAAAACTAAAGAATTGCTATAACTGTAGCAACACCTCCCCCTTTACAAAAAGCGTTTTCATGGAAAGGGATCTAATATTCATTAAGCCAAGCTTTATCATTTGTTTATCTGTATTACATCTGTTTTTTATTTGTTGGACATCAGTTAAATTGTTACCCTTAAATTTGTTTGGATGTTTTTTTGTATTTGCTAGTTTGGGGAAAAGACACGGTCTCTATAGTGTGATATCTAGGTGAAATAGTCTCTATGTGCTGAGAATTAACTGATTTCTGTGACATGAGGTGGATAGCAGATGGTCGGTTTAGCCAGTCTGTCTGTTCCCTGAGCTGGGCCCCAGTTATTCAAGTACAAAAATTGCTCTAGAAATATGGCAATATGTGCCATATTTCTAGAGAGGAAAGTGGCACCACCCCCGGAGGGGGTCTGCCCCAAAAACTCGTACAATTGTCTATGAAACTTATGTTATTCTGCGGGCACCACTTAAGACATCCAGCCATTGAGTGATGACAGTCTGCTATGTATCTCATCGACACAGTAAGCAGGGAGGGGACCAGAGCATATTACAGTGTCTGACATCATATTTGCAAGTTCACACACCTTTTTAATGTTATTTTTAGTGATCTCCGACTGGCAAAGTCGAACATCCATTAGTGCCGACATGAATAACAATCTTACTGAATTTACGTTTCGCATCAGCCAGCACTTTTAAATTTGCCAAGATGTCAGGCGCTCTGGCTCCCGGTAAACATTGGACTATGGCTGGTGACTATAGTTATTGGCGATTCTATTGTATGGAATGTGAAAATAGAGCAATTTCATCAGGTTTCTCAGTGAGTGCATCACTGAGTGGGGAGAATCTGTTTAATGTTTTGATCAGAACAGAAGAGTGGTGTTTTTTCCCGTGACTATACCGCCTCACCATAACCCAGTCAACCTGCTGCGTGGGCTCTACAACCGGAACCGAACAATGTAAATGATTCGCTAAGCTAGTCGCATCCAATCTAGGGCCCTCACATTCTTACTGTCCTCAATTAAATTTTGGATGTGTCTCTCTCGTTCTGAGATTTTCGCTGTCATCCTAACTATTTCACTGCATGTATCACATGTGAATCCCTCGCTGCTGACAGAGACAGATACGCTGAACATGTGGCAAGCAGTACAGGTGGCAATGCAAGGAGAAGCCATTACTCACCATGATTGTAGAAAAATTCAGACTCACCACAGTTGTTTGATGGACTTATTAAAAAAAAAAACAGAGCGCGACAGAAAAAAAGAAGCAGTAGGAAATGCGAATGGAGATGCGATTAACAGGCTAACAGACTGCTTACATGCTGCTAACGTACAGCACTAGCAGTTTAGAATAAAAGATTAAAGGCGAAAGATGTCAAATTAGTTTGGTAGGTAAAATCAGAAATATGGTGAGAATTAAATGATACTTTAGCAGTTAGCGGTCCAACAGAAAAACAAAGCTACACGTAGCTACAAACGCAAACCACTCAGCAGTACAGCAGACAGGAACAGGAAGCTCTTATTTCAAAAGCTCTCATTTCTAAAAGTAACCTTTAGATCACTATCATTGTAACGATTTAAGATAAACAAGTCATGCGCTTCATTAATTATAATCAAAGTAGATAAATTTTCCTAGAATTTCATCACCTCTCTGGTGTAGACTTATTCATTGTATTTAATGTTGACTGAGGCTGCTTTACTATGACGGTGTCTGGTTATGATATCGGCACAACCAAAAACAACTGCTTCTACCTATAGTTCCTTTGATATTGTTTATGCTTTGGGGGGGTCTTTAATCCATTTTATATGTAATGCAATAATACATTAGTCTGTTAACGTTTTAGCCACAACTATCTAGCTTACAACCTCCTTAAAATTACCTAGTTAAATCTATTTCTTTTTAAAATCCCTTCTCCTCTCCACAGAGCCCTGTATATGTCAGCTCCTGGCTCGGCGGGCAGAGCTGCTTATGGAAATGAAGAATTTTGGCCAAGCCATCAAGGATGGGGACACCATGTGCCAACTCCGTCCCCAGTGGCCAAAGGTAGGAATCTGCCAGGAGACACACATACACAAACCATGGCTTTAAAATCCCTTTAAGACCCTTTCCCACCATTAGGGTGAAATGATATCATATCATATCATAGGGTTGGTAAGCAGGCAGACTGCAAATGTAAATGAAAAACAAGATATTTCTTTGTGCTGTAGTAACTTATTGTTTTAATGGAAGCCCTAATGTACATAATGTACTAATGTACATTTGCAGTCTGCCTGTTTACCAACCCTATGATATGATATGATATGATATGATAATATGATATGATATGATATGCTCTGATATCATTTGGGGGAAGTCGTGGCCTAATGGTTAGAGAGTCGGACTCATAACCCAAAGGTTGTGGGTTCGAGTCTCGTACCGGCAGGGTTTGTAGGTGGGGGGAGTGAATGTACAGTGCTCTCTCTCACCTTCAATACCACGACTGAGGTGCCCTTGAGCAAGGCACCGAACCCCCAACTGCTCCCAGGGCGCCGCAGCATAAATGGCTCTGTGTGTGTGTTCACTGCTGTGTGTTTGCACTTTGGATGGGTAAATGCAGAGCACTAATTCTGAGTATGGGTCACCATACTTGGCCACATGTCACTTCACTATGTATGTTGCCAAACTATGATACTCTTTGCACTAGTGTTATGATACCAAAAATTTTGACTTTGAGATGATACCTGACTAAAATATCTTGATACTACTACTACCAATACCACGACCAAAACATAACACAACAGGAAAAGTAATTGAATAATAGATGATCCACATGGAGCTTATAGTTATTTTATCTATTAATAAATAATTGTGTGCCTGCCTTGCTTTTTGAGCATTTCATCCCCTTTTAAAAAGAAAAGCACATGCCAGTGCCACTACAACAGACTATGGTGGTTTCCCCCTAATATAATGGCTGGGGAAACACTGTATTCATGGCACTTTAATCTGCACAGATCCAATATATTGAACACATGTGTTTTTTTCTCAGCTGTTTGTTTCCTTAAAGGGGTCATATGATGCAATTTTTAATTTTTCCTTTCTCTTTGGAGTGTTACAAGCTGTTTGTGAATAGATAAGATCAGAACAGTTCAATCCAAATATTCAAATGTGTGCAATGCATTTTATGGAGGACGAGGACTGTTTCCTGGGAGAGTAGCTTACAATGCCGGTGTTCCGTGAATTCAGTTCCCCTGTTTCCCCTTCGGTGCGTATGCTGACCCTATACAGTCTATGATGCTGACCAATAATGCTGACTCACAGCCTGTAAGTATGTTTTCATATTTAAAGGATTTGCCACTGACGATTCAAACGAGAGTTTTAAGCAGTGTAGAGTAGCGCATGTTGTTTGTCATTTCTCAGATCACAAATGCATACATGGTTTTATGTAGGGCTGGACAATAATTCAATATCAATATGTATCGCAATATAATTTTTTTCAATAACGGTGATATGATTTTTAAACACATTTCCGATATTTCGATATACATTACCAGTGTTTCCCATACATTGATTTATTTGTGGCGTTTGACTTTGTTGAATTAACATGAGCACTGCACGTTTCAAAATCAAACGCGTCGCGGGTGTTTTATATGAAAGTATCTCTGAAGGGAACCGACTGTCTATAGAATAGTTTCGATGGCATTTTCATTTTATCTGATAAAGAAGCGTTCATGAGCGGAGCTGATTTGATTACAGCCGTTACTGGGGAAACCGCTAGTTTTAGCACTCTAAAAGTGCCTCCTGTTGGCAGAGAATGAATTTGCATTTTCAATTATAAGCCTGTCTCGAGCAACATGTTTTTGTTGTTGCACTTTTTTTTTTCTGCAGCAACTCAGAGCACTTTTCATACTCTTTATACTGGCTAAATCATATTTGTTTCAATCTATAAGAATAATCAACCTACACTACCAGTCAAAAGTTTTTGAACATAAGATTTTTTTTTTTTTTTTAAATTTGTTTTAAAGAAAATTCTCTTCTGCTCACCACCTCATTTATTTGATCCAAAGTACACAAAACAGTAAATTTAATATTTTCTATCGAATGATTGGGTGCTCCGATCAGGATGTTTGAGGCCGATCACACAAGAGCAGTATCGGCCGATACCGATCACCGATACCGATCTTTTAAAGCCTTCTTTTTTATCATTTATAACTATTTATAGTGATACTCCAATCAGGATTTTTTAGACATTTATTCAGGGCCTGAATTTCCACAAACACAACATTTATCCATTATTTGGATTTCAAATCCAAACATTGTCACAAATGCTTTTTCAGCATTGCAATTCTTTTTTACACAGTACAGTTATACAATCTTTCCCAGACACTTTTAAACACAATATAGCCACACACACATTATTCAAGCTTTTTTACTTTTCCATCTTACCTTATATTTAGTTGCTCAAGCAAGTGGCAAAACATTTAAATTACTTTTCTTACATTATCACAAACTTACCATTGACAGAAATAGTCTGCCCTACTGCCTTTCCTTTTGCATTGAAATCTTTATTACAAGCATTCCTGCGGTTTATAAAGAACTTTGTTTTCCTACCTCCACCACGAGTGCCATCTATTATTGCATTGTTTATCTAAAAAGTTCTCTAAAAGCGCCTTTTCCCTTTAAACCTAGCTAAAAGCCATACGTGTTGACTGAAACACATTAGACTTTAATAATATGCATTTATGATGTAATTACTAAATTTCCATGTCAATCCAGTTCCTATTTACTGCAAAAAATGTAAGCTGACTATACTATTAATTCATGCTTTGCAGGTCACGCAGACACACCCACCAAAAGAATTTTTGGCTGAACACTGTCCTGTCACGCGGCTAAAAACTCCACACAAACCACACTCACTAGGAACGCACTGCGTACGCAACCGAGTTCATTGTGAACCTTTAGTAAGCTGTTAACATGTGCGCGGAAGAAAATACACACCACATTCGCCACTGCAAACGGATAATGTGAACCTGGCATTATGGTGTGTGCTGCAGTGTGGCATGACGCACGCTCCAGTGAGCGCGCGGAGCGCTGAATGTGTTGCACAGCCATAATTAAAAGTAATGATTTATAAACTTTAGTGACGCTGTGACACTGGCCTCGATTATCAACGTTACAATTCCTGAGTACCTCACCTTCGCATTATAATTATTTCACCCGAGCCGGACAGAGCCTGAGACTGAGACCTCTCATGGCAGGCATCAGCTTGAGATCGTTTTTTTGAGATCAGCCTTTTTAGAGACCACCGATCAATCATCCCAAAGCGATTATCAGCCGATATTGATTGGTAGCCGATCAATCGGAGCACCCCTATTGAATATATTTTAAAATTTAATTTATTCCTGTGATGGAAAACTGAATTTTCAGTATCAGTACTCCAGTCTTCAGTGTCACATGATCCTCAGAAATCATACTAATATGCTGATTTGCTGATTATCAAAATTTAAACAGTTAGTACATTTTTTTTTTCAGGATTCTTTGATGAATAGAACGATCCAAAGATCAGCATATATCTGAAATAAAAAGCTTTAGTAACATTATACACTATACCATTCAAAAACTTGGAGTCAGTATGATTTTTTTTTTTTTTTTAAAGAAATTATAGAAATTAATACTTTTATTCAGCAAGGATGCTTAAATTGATAAAAACTAATGATAAAGACATTTGTAATGTTACAAAAGGTTTCTATTTCAGATAAATGCTGTTTTTTCTGACTTTCTATTCAGCAAAGAACCTGAAAATTTTACAACAATAAATGATTTTTGAGCAGCAAATCAGAATATTAGAATGATTTCTAAAGGATCGTGTGACTGGAGTAATGATGCTAAAAATATAGCTTTGAAATCACAGTAATAAATTTCATTTTTAAAATATATTCAAATACAAAACAATTATTTTAAATAGTAATTTTTTTTCAAAATGTTACTGTTTTTGCTGTATTTTGGTTCAAATAAATGCAGGCTTGGTGAGCAGGAGAGACTTCTTTATAAAACATTAAAAAACTTTTGACTGGTAGTGTATGTAATCCTATAGTTTGAAGTTAAAGATATTAATAATTAGGTGAGTCTGAGATTTTTATTTGACAGTGATTTCACATTTCTTGTTTGATTGAAGGCTAAATACAAATAAAAGGTCAGCATTCATTTATTTGTGATGTTTTTTTTTCTTTCTAAAATATATGGTTTTATATGAAGTGTTGTAGACTTGGCAAATTAATTTTTCATACATTTTTGTAGGTACAGACATCTGTTGTGGGCTTTCTTGGCAGTTTTTACAAGGCTTTTTTTTAAATATTGTTCATATCGATATCAGAATTATATTGTATCAACCAAAACTACGAAATATAGTGTGATATAAATTTTGGCAATATCGTCCAGCCCTAGTTTTATGTTTACGCGGCGAGATGCAAAGCAACGCGTAAAAAGACAATATAAGTCATTATAATCAGTACAATTAGGTCCTCACTAGGATGCACACAATGGCCTCATTTATCATGGGTTTTATTTGGTATTTGGGGCGTCTCGTCCACACGGGACACGGCATCAACAGTATGGTGAGGGGCATAACATTTCCGTTTCTTGAGGTATTCGGCCAATCACAACCCGTGCTTTATTTTCTCATTTATGCATGTTTATTATTCAAGCCCCGTTTACACCGCCAGTGACAAAGAGACAAGATCCCATTAATTTTCAATGGAGAGCTGGTGACTTCCGGCGACATGAGCGACAGACCATTGGCGACAGAATATGGTCGTGTCAAGCGATGCAATTTAGTCCTTCGCAATAATCTATATACATACTTATCTTGCAATGTATGTACATGACCTCAATAATTTTTTGTGACGCAATATATCGCCCATTATATTTATGTCACCATGTTTTGTACATTTCACTTGCGCCTGTGTCTTTTGCAGCTACTTGTACATAACGTGGTGTAGTTGGTGCTAGTTCAAATTTAAAAAAATGCTTCTACAAAAAAAGTTTAATCTGCAGATATGGTCTTGTTTAGTGATCTGTGCCTTTGTGCATACGGACATCTGACTGCTAAGTAGTGTTTTATTTTTCAGCAATAGTGTGCAGCCTTCATTTACAGAGAAAAGAAGGTCAGGGAAAATCTGTAGATGGAAAAATCTCCATACAAGTTCTTTGTGCATTCTTCTTTTTTTCTTCTTTGCACTTTTTGTTAGAATATGTTCATTTACTATTTATTCAGGTTTTTTAAGGTATCTAATATTTTGATACTTAATTTCCATTATCTAAATATTCTTAAAAATTTAAAGTTTGTTGTCATTTGGAAGTGTGTAGGCCTTCTTGCATTATTATGCTGTTACATTATGATTATATGTCATAATGCACATATGTCTTTAAAATGACAATAATATCACTTACCGCAATTATTTCTGCGGCAATATATCACACAACAAAAAGTTGTTATCGTGACAGGCCTAATGCAAATCAAGTGTCAAAAGTTAAGAATTGTTTCGCTTTATGCAAATGAACGAATGTTGCTAGCGACAACCGGTAGTGAAGTGTCTGAAAGTGTCTGAGTGAAGAATCTGTCAGTGGTGCTCACTCATCACCATTTTGAGTGCAGTTCCGTTTTATTTGATTTGACTGTAACGACATGCATGGATATAAAAAAAAAATTTATGCATAGAAAAGAAACTGTTGGCTGTCTAAGTGAGTTTGATTCATACATTGATGGTTTGTGTTGTTAATTATATGATGCAGTTAGCAGTTTAGCACCAGTTTATGATTCAATGCACAAGCACAGTTGCAGTTTATATAACAACACTCTCCAAGAGCAGAATGGTACTTTTATACTACTTTTTAAATCTTATTCCTTGTCAATTAGAATATCTTAGTTTTACCGGCAGTATATATTTGTTGTGAGTGCATTTTCTAAAGATATGTCCAGACGTGCAGTCTACCAATAACATTAGAGTGACAGCACTGGGATCGCCAACAGTCTTCACAGTACAGAGTTTAGAGACAGCGAAAAAGTCACTGGCGGTGTGAACGGGGCTTCACTCTTAATTGTCAGTAAGTTTAAGCAGTCTGCACTGCATGGATATATAAAGTTTGGCACAGCTAGTGTGCATGCAGGGAGTGGAAACAGAGCTGTCACACGTTGATGCAAGGCATTCTTAAAGTAGGCTACCCGTACTCAGTGTTTACTCTAGGATTTTTTCCAGCTGTGGTGGCAGGACTATTTCCCACTGACCATGCCCCCTCCCCACACAAGAATTACTTGTACTCAAATGGAATTGAATTTATTTTAACTAAAAAAGAAAGTAAATAGTAAGTAATAAAATAAGAACAAATAAATAAATTACATGCAATAGCACAAACAAAAACAATAACATGATACAAATAAATAAACAGTACTTCAGGTTTTTTTCAGGTAGTTTTAACTGGGGATGCACAATATTGGCTTTAATTTATATCCCATGGGCCTGCCATACCGGTCCCCTATAAGCGAACTAAGCGGCTGCTTAGGGCCCTGCCGCCACTAGGGGGCCCCCACTAGTGGTCTGAGTTAGAGACCTGCACTCCCGCGGGAGTACCGCGGGACCCAACGCAACAGGGTGCGGCGCGGGACAACTCATGATGGGCGAGTGCGGGATGCCGGAGAATAAAATGATTCACGGCATTCCCGCAAAATAGAAATTATCTAAACATAAAATGTCTATAAAAAATTTAAAAAACATAAAATTGTTATTTATGTGTTGCACAAAAGCAAAAAGAACAACTAATAACATTGAAATGATTAACAAGTGCAAGCTAGGCAGAGTTTCTATTTATAACACGTGTTTAAAAGGTTGCCAATGTAGCTAATTACAGACTCAGCTGTTGATTTCTGGAATGCAGTGGCCAATCAGAGGTGATTAAGTTAGATACTGCAGTGCTGAAATTGCGTGCTCATGAATAGTCTCATTTCAACACACGAAGTGTAGACATTGTGAAAGATTCTTTGTGCATATGTTCATTGTGTTATAACAGAGCTTTATGAGATCGCGATGAACTGAGATGTCAGCTTTTAGTGATAATAAAGGAAGCGCTGCTCGCATTCTGCCATGCCAAACCATGCACGCAGCAGCCCATGCTTGCTTTTCTGTTAAAAATAACAGTGGTTTGTGAATGTTGATGCTGAGCCTAAATAACAAATATTTTATCGGAAGTGTTTATGCTGGTATGTTGTGGAGCTTAGGAGATATTACAGAACCATTTAATGTAAATTTCTTTGATTTATAAATCTTTGAAGAATTATGCGGGAGCGGGACAAAAGATGAATGTCGCGGGCGGGAGCGGGCCCAGATAAGATATTTTTCTGCGGGAGCGGGTGGGCGTGGGACGGAATCTTGCGGGAGCGGGACTGAAAAATCAGTCTCAGAAGACGGGCTCAGGGTGTCCTAGCAATTAGGTCACGTCAGCAGTGTGGCTCATTCTTGAAGCAAAGTTTTGTCTGAATGATGATTAGGGTAACGGGGTGACAGGACGTGATGCGCGCAGATCCCTTGCCAAGGCGTTATTCCATGACCTGGTCAATACAGGGAAGATCAAAACCCAGTAACCGTCAAGAACAAGATTATGACTAGGAACCTGAAAACTAGACAGTCTCCATAGGGTAGCTATTCTCTTGAGATAACGCATACATACTCGGCGACTAGACAGGATCCGAGGGATGTTTATTATTGTGAGTTATGGATGCAGGTGATTTGCTGGCTGCCATGCAAGTGCAGTGGGAACATGGGCGAGTAGGTCCCATAGTGGATGTGTTACAGTCTATGTGGGATGAGTGCCACTATGGGTGAGAGGTTGCTCTTGTGTTCATTGGATGAAAGTCCATGAACTGGATTCGTACGCTCCAGACGTCCCTAGATCCAAACACACAAAACCAGAAGGGCCGTGGAGCGGTGGTGGATCCGGTGAAGGGATGGAGGGCCAGGTTCATGTGGAGATGGATGACCCTGGGATTGAGTCAGAACTGGCGAAGCAGAGAACCACGACGGGACCGGCAGAACAGGTGAGGCTGAGGACCACCACCAGCAGAGCAGACGAGTTCGAAGATCCCCACGGTGGAGCAGAAGACCACCTGATAGTAGCTGAACAGGTAGACATTTCCAAATCTCTCTCACAGACTGAAACGGAACAGGAAGATAGTTCACAAACAGGCGCACAGATAAACACTGAACAGCCAGACAGATCATAAATGGGCTCAAGACTAGAATGGGCAAGGCGGAAGGTTCAACAGACACATTTGGGAAAACAGAACAAGCAGAGAGTTCATGAATGATATCTATGGCATTGATGGGGTTAATGGGACAGCTATGGAGTGCATTTTCAGTCTCTGGGCACATGACAGGCAGGGTTAAGGATTCAAAGGGGGGTTTTTGAGCAGTGACAGACAGGGCTAAAAGTTCAGTGTTGGTCTCTTTGAGGGTGGCTGGACAGACAGGCAGTTCAACATTGGTTTCCATGGCTAAGGCTGGTTGAATTGTGACTGGACAGACGGACCTTTCATTAGTGGCCTCTTTGGCGATGACCGACAAGGCTGACAGTTCAGACACATTAGGGGAAACTGAACAAGCAGAGAGTTCATGTATGTTATCTATGGCAGTGATGGTGTTAACGGGACAGACATGGTGTGCATTTATCATTTCTGGGCTCATGACAGGCAGGGTTAAGGATTCAAAGGTGGGTTTGTGAGCTGTGACAGACAGGGCTGAAAGTTCCATGTTGGTTTCCTTGAGAATGGTGGGACAGACAGGCAATTCAATATTGGGTGCATTGGAAAAGGCTGATTGGATTGTGACTGGACAGACAGATCGTTCATTGGTGGCTTTTTTGGCGATTACAGACAAGACTGATAGTTCAAAGACAGCCCTTTCGGCTGGGTCGGGACAGGACAATAATTCATCATTGGCCTCCATGGCCAGTTCAGAACAAGGCAAGAGTTCACAGACGGCTTCCATAGCCATGACAGGACAAGCAGGGAGTTTGTAAATGGCCTCCATAGCCATGACAGGACAGGCAGAGAGTTCACAGACGGCCTCCATAGCCGTGACAGGACAGGCAGAGAGTTCACAGACGGCCTCCATAGCCGTGACAGGACAGGCAGAGAGTTCAGGGACAGCCTCTTTGGCTGTGACAGGACAGGCAGAGAGTTCACCGACGGCCTCCATGGCCGTGACAGGACAGGCTAAGAGTTCACAGACGGCCTCCACGGCCGTGACAGGACAGGCAGAGAGATCACAGACGGCCTCCATGGCCGTGACAGGACAGGCTGTGAGCTCACAGATGGCCTCCATGGCCATAACAGGACAAGCAAAGAGTTCATCAATGGCCTCCTTGCTTGCAGATCAGACTAGGATTCACAGGACGCCTCCTTGCCGTAACAAACAGCAGAGAGTTCAGACGGCCTCCTTGCCGAAACAGACAGCCAGGAGTTCATAGGTGGACTCCTTGGCCGGAACAGAACAGGCAGAGAGTTCATAGACGGCCTCCTTGGCCTGAACGTGACAGAAGAGAGCTCATAGGTGGCCGCCTTGGCCGAAACAGGACAGCATAAGTCCATAGATGGGTAACCCTGACACCTCTGGAGGTTCGACAGCATATGCCGCCACCTCTGGAGTTTCTACAGTATAACATCAGGAAACATGGAGAAGTCAGTATGTCTCTTCGACCGCACACTACAGGACTGAGAGTACATCGCTGGGCGCCACCACCACGCAAGGAGCTGAAGCGAGCGCCTCCACCTTGGGAGGTTCTATGGTGGTGTATGCAGCCCAAACACACCATAAAGCAATCCCCATCAAGGGAAGCACTTCAGACAGGGGAATCAGTTCAGGAACAGGAGGGCTAGAGTGAGTGGGTTTGGAGATACCAGCTGCGCATGCAGACACCAACGGTGGGTCCTCCACGCTGAATGCCAGTCTGGGATACCGAAGAACTGACCTTGATAATCTGGGTGCAACAGATAGGACGTGACAAGACTCTGGATGAACAGCTGAGACGTGACATGACTCTGGAAGATCAGCTGATATGTGACGAGATTCTTGAAGATCAGCTGTGACGTGGCATGACTCTGGATGAACTGCTGAGATGTGGCGAGGCTCTGGCAAATCAGTTGAGACTTGACTTGACTCATGAAGATTAGCTGTGACTTGACTCAGAAATGGATCTGTGGACTGACCTTGACTCGGGACATCAACTCTGACTGACTGACTCATGACGATCAACTATGACTTGACTTGACTCATGACGATCAACTGTGACTTGACTTGACTCATGAAGATCAGCTGTGACTTGACTTGACTTAGGAAAGACAGTGGTAGCATGACACGGCTTTGTTGTTGACACCATTTTGTGAGCAAGCTCTGGTTCGGCCACCATTACAGGTACAGACACGGTGTTGTGTTCCTCCTCAGCGAAACCCTCAGTGAACACAGAGCCAGCAGTCAGCAAAGCATAGTCTATAAAGTCCTTTAAACTACAATTAAATTTACCCACTGGCAACCATGATTTTATGGATTCATTTAGTCCGTAACGAAAAATGTCTTTTAATGCGACCTCATCAAAAGGTACCCTAAAAGATAACTCACAGAACTGAGTAATGTTGTGTTTGTCGAGCCATTTCCTTTGTCTGGTTTTTGGTGAAAAAAAGATTAAATGTGTTTAAGCAATAAACTTTACAATTTTACTGTACAATAAACTGTTTAAAGGGGTCATATGATGCTGCTAAAAAGAACATTAGTTTGTGTATTTTGTGTCGTAGGTGAAATTGTTTTATGTGGTGTTAAAGTTAACACATTATTTTCCACATACTGTACGTTATTGTTTCTCCTGTGTGCCCCGCCTTTCTGAAACGCGTCGTTTTTTTACAAAGCTCATCGGTCTGAAAGCAAGGTGTTCTGTGATTGGCCAGTTATCCAGTGTGTTGTGATTGGCCGAAGACCTCAAGCGTGAGACGGAAATGTTACACCCCTCACATACTGTGATGCCGTGTCCCGGCCAGAGCGAAGAGACATAAACATTAAAACCCATTACAAAGGAGGCATTTGTTTGTTGCATCCAGTTGGGACATAATTATTGATTATAATGACTTATACTGTCTTTTTACGCGTTGCGTTGCGTTGCATTGCATTGCGCCGTGTAAACATAAAACCATGTCTTCATTTGTGATCATAGAAATGACAAACAACAAGTGCTGCTCTACGCTGCTCAAAACTCGCGTTTTGATTCATCAGTGGCAAATCCTTTAAATGATAACGTACTTACGTGAGTCAGAGCTGCCGACATTTTAGTCTAATGTTACTCTCCCAGGATATCTTAAACAGTCCTCCAGAAAATGTGCTGCACACATCTGAATATTTGGGTTGAATTGTTCTGGAATAGTGTTGTAAATACAACTTAACCGCTTATTTGTAGTCGTGTCCTCTTTTGGAAGACCAAAAAGTAGTTTCGCTTTCACAACGAAGAACACAGCGTCCTACGAAGCTGCTTAGCAGAGTTTGAGGCCCGGCTAGAGTGGCTGAGGCAGCTGGTTGATACGGCGGCAGCTGGCGGATCCAACGAAGGACGGCAGCACATGTGCACCCCGGGCTTCGTCCCTTGAAAGCCTATCCGGCGATATCACACACTAATTTGATGTATTTTCTTCAGCGCCCAGCACTGATCAGCTCCTAGGCCTGAGAAGCGATATCGTCCTCTTTTTGAAGACCAAACAAAGTAGTTTCACTTTCACAACGAAGCACACAGTGCCTTCACGAGTGCAGCGGCAACAATACTACAGTGAGACTAAAAGTTAAGCCTTCTTTCTTTGCGTAAACATTTGGGCGTGTTATGCAAATCTTCCCACATCGTGACGTATGGGGGGCATGTTAGAACGAGCCGTTTTTGGTAGGTGTGGCTGACTCTTAACTTTATAAAGAATATCTCTTTGGAATTTGAGACTTTAGTCTTTGCAACTTTACAGACCTTCTTTATGCACCAAGAGCTTGTAACACTCCAAAGAGAAAGGAAAAATTGAAATCGCATCATATAACCCCTTTAAGAATCCGTACAACTGCAGCAGCAGAGGACTAGTATTCTGCCACCCGGAACTGCTGAAGGACTGATGACAGCATGGTTTGATCTTTTTTTTCTGACCAATCAGCAGAAAGGGGCGTTAAATTCCCGCCCACATGTAGAAATCAAACATTCAAGATATTTATTAATTTTCCAACCCTGAACAAATGGAAAAAAAAGCTACATTCTTGTTTTTCGTTTGTTTCACAAAATGAAAAAACTAAAAAGGAGCCATTTCTCATTTTTATACTTTCAATATTAAACAAAAAATCACATGACCAAAAGATACACGGACCATTTACTTTTGCGTAAAAGTACACGGACCAGGCTTCTCTATTCTTTTTGTATTCTATCTGTTTGTTTTTTTTTATTATACAATTAACAAAAGCAAAAATGCCTCTTACATTAGCTTGCTCTATTCTTTTTCTATTCTCTGTGTTTTCTTTTTATTATATGATTTTTTTTAAAAAACCTTGCTATGTGTACTGCTTTAGGCTAACTGAGACTGAACTGTGCGGAGTCCACCTCTTCTAGTGGGCCTGGGTATGGTTCAATGTTCAGGTAATGGCATGATCAAACTAGTTAAACAAACAGGACTTTGGGGTGAATATACGCTCTGGCACCATTCAGTTGGGCTACTGGGAATATTTAGTCATTTAGCAGATTCCTCATTTGTAAGTCACTTTGGATAAAAGTCCTGTACATACTAAATGGTAAATCTCGTAAGTATGACTCGATTTTAGGACCAATTTTGCCTTCACCAATCGTGTATGTGTATTTCTTTGTATGTTCTCATAGCAAATTCTAAAGAAGTAAAACATAAACATAGCAAAAGACTACCCACTGCACTTTGTTTATCCTGAAGCTATGGGGTGGTGGTGGCTCCGTACTTGGGTCTTCATTGCTGCTTGCAGCTATATTTTAAATATTGCCATTGTGTGAAAACAAATTTGGACATTTTTACCTGTCTAGTCAGTTTTAATTTAATGATAGCTGGACTTTAGTTACTTTTACCTAACTTTTTTTTCTCTCTCTCTTTCCAGGCTCACTACATTAAGGCTACAGCGTTTAGGTGCGCTGGCCGCAATGAGGAGGCTCTACAAGAGTATTTCTACTGTTTGGCTCTAAAATCTGACTGGATCGCTGTAAAACTGGAGGCCCAAAAGGTACATTAAGATTTGTTTATTTGCGAATGTCAGCCTTTGTGTAGTAAATCTGTTGCGCAATGGTTTGTCTTCTAATTTTGATATAATTTTAAAGTTTAAACCCTTAGTTTCTTTGATTTATGAAGTTGTCATTATTACTTTCGTATAACTTTTTCTGTGTATCTACAGATCCTGAGTCACATGTTCTCTTCGGTCTTTGCAAATAATGGTCTGGCCATGTCCATGCAGCCTCTTCCAGCTGGACCTTCCTCTCGTATCAAACCTTCATCCCTCAGCTCTCTTCACTCCTCTCTTCCTAGAGATGGAGCCAAAGCAGGCTGCTCCAAGGTTACTGTGCTTAGATACAACTGATTTAAACAAGTGCACAGATTTGCTACAATGGAGATATTGTCACACTGAATATTTAAAGATTTAATTTTGTTTGCAAAGCAATTTTAGATTCATAGCATAGATCATAGCACCATCAAATCTAAAACTGTTTTGTGTGTGTGTGTGTGTGTGTGTGTGTGTGTGTGTTAGGAATCAACACTCAGCTGCAGCAAGTTCAAAGATGGGAACTCTTCTATTTTACAAAGATCTGAAAACATAAACTCTGTTGGCCTCAGTTCTTTTTTTGTTCAACCAGTCTTAAAAAGGAAATGGATAGAAGATGTTAAGGCCTTTGAGCCACCCAGCAAACAGCTTAAAGAAGGTATGTGGTTTAAAACCATGATGTATTTATTTTATGTATGTTGTAAATGACTTACAACAAATATTGTGAAGGAATAATTCATATCTGACTAAGATCTATGGGTGGTTGTACAAACACTCACTCTCTCACTCTCTCTCTCTCTCGTCATTTCTCAATTCAATTCTAATTTAAAGTGCCTTATTGCATGAACACAACAATTTTAACATTGTATGGTTGTATTGCCAAAGCAATTGCAGCTGGACTGCTTACAAATAGTACACATGTGTATTAACAGAAAGAAAAAGAATATTAGTAATAATAATATATAAAAAGTATTAGGAATGTAGTGCAAAATGAATTACTAATGTATGTAGGTATATAAGCTAGAAATACAAATAAAATAAGGGATTAGACATATTTACAGAATAAATATACATCTAAAGTAATATATTACCGTAATTTGGCATAATATAACTCCATGTGCTGGAAACATCAGAATCAGGGCCGGTTTGGACAATGCGTGTTTTCTCTTCTATGGTGACCTGCTAGCGTTGCACCACATATTCTGAACTCTAGCACACACACAGTGCCTTCTTCTGTGTCTCAACTCCTACCTTGTAACAGATACGGCAGTTTCTCCTGTTTGAAGGAGTTTTAAAGTCTATTATCTGCTGTATTTTTCATTAGACCACTGTCGTATATCTGTGTATTGGAGCAGTGTCTGTTATGGCAGTGCATGTTTCTTTTCCACCATCTGGGGATTCAGATCAAAGTTGTTAACACAGTCCTCTGTCTTACCTGGTCACCATGTTTTTTTGGCGCTGTGGTATCTCTTCCGCGTCTGCGTGAATCATCTTTTTAGCGTGGTCAATCCGGCTTGCCTCTCATCGTACTTTCCTTCTCTTACACTTGTTTGTACCAAGATACTCATTGGGTGCCATTAGTTCTTATAGCATAACTATCCTCGCTTTTATGGCCAAATATTTCATTTGCACTTTACTCTGCTGTTGTGTTGGGTTTTGTCAGTAGTGATGTAGTTTCTGTTTGATTTGGCAGTATTCTGACTGATTCTGATTTGTGATTCAGAGCAGCAGTAGATGTTAGTGGAGCATCAGGACTGAAGCTCTGGATCAGATGAGGGAGGGGCTTGCTTTCTTTGCTTATCTCTTGGTATTGCAGGGCTTTATAATGATATGATTGGGGGTCACTGAGCTTCAGATGTTTCCAGAATTTAATTGCCCTTTTTAGTATCTTTATGATTAGAGAATATTTGCCTAATTCTGCCCTGCATGCATTATTTGTTGTGTGCCAGTGCACGTGTAATATATTTTTACAGAGTTCTGCATGCAGGGTCTCAATCGGATGTTTTTCCCATTTGGTGAAATCTTGATTTGGATTTGTCAGTGGACCTCACACCTCACTGCCATAGAGGGCAATGGGCTCCATTACTGATTCTAATATTTTCAGCCAAATTCTAATAGGGATTTCTATAGGACATTGCCGTTTTATGGCGTAGAAGGCCCTGCGTGCTTTATCTCTGTTCATTCACAGCATGATTAAAGTTTCCTGTGGATGTGATTTTCAAACCCAGGTAGTTGTAGTGTGATGTGTGTGTTATCTGCTTAGTGCCTAATGTAAATGTGTGTTGTGTTCCCGGGGATCTGGATCTTTTCTGAAAGATCATAATTCTGGTTTTCTTCAGGTTGACTGTCAGAGCCCAGGTCTGGCAGTATTGCTCTAGCAGGTCCAGGTTCTGCTGTAAAGCATGTTGAGTGGGAGACAGCAGAACCAGATCATCTGCATACAGCAGCACTTATCTGTAGTTTTTACACTCTAAAAAAGGCTGGGTTGTTTCAACCCAATGTTGGGTCAAATATGGACTAACCCAGCTTTTGGGTTAGTCCATATTTGACCCAAAGTTGTTTGAAACAACCCAGCATTTTTTAGCGTGTAGGGTGAGGCCAGGGGCTGCAGATCACTCCAGACTGCTCGCCAGTTCATTGATGTAAATATTAAATAACATTGGGCTTAGGCAGCAGCCCTGTCTCACTCCACGCTCCTGGGAAAGATACCTCGTACGTTTGGTGCTGATTTTTACGCCACGTTTACTTTCAGTGTACATTGATTTGAGTCTTAGGTTTTACCTCCTATGCCACTTTCAATAAGTTTTTAGAATAGTCCTTGTTGCCAAATTGAGTCAAAAGCTTTTTTAAAGTCAATAAAGCATGCATATATTTGACCTTTATCTTGGTTAACATGTTTTTCAATTAGAGTATGTAATGTATAGATGTGATCAGATGTACGGTAATTTGGTAAAAATCAGATTTGGCTTCTGCTCAGTACATTGTGTGTGGTGATGAAGTCTAGTAGTCGAGCATTTATTATGCTACAGAATAACTTTCCCAGGTTGCTGCTCACACAGATGCCTATGTAGTTGTTAGGATCAAATTTATCTCAGTTTTTAAAGATTGGTGTTATCAAACCTTGATTCCAGATGTCAGGGAAGTAACCTACACTCAGAAGCACATTGAATAGTTTTAGAATGGCCAATTGGAATTTATTGCTTGTGTGTTTTATCATTTTGTTTAATATCCCATCAGGTCCAGATGCTTTTTTGAGTTGGAGGTTTTTGATTTTTTCTTTAAGTTCTTTATCAGTAATTGGGAAATCTAATGGGTTTTGGTTATATCTTTATTGCTAATTCAGTTTTTCCAGTTGGTTGATTTGTGCATTTTGCTTACGAGTTTTGGTCCTTGTTTGTACTGGTTATTAAACATGGTTGGAAAAATGACTTTCCATATTGCTCCATTTTTGTATTGCCCATTTTTTCATGATCAGTGTTTTTTCAGATTGTTCCAATCTTCCAAAATGGTTTTGGGTCACTGGACTTTCTCCAATATTGTCAGGGTGTTTTTGGGTGTATGTGGCTTTGTTTTGTTCGTGAGGTGTATGTTTGTATTGTTTTATGTTGTCACTGTAAAGAATGCAGAATCCTGCATTCTTGATCCTGTGTTTCTGATTGAATGTTTGTCTCGTTTCTCTCTCGTCTTCTCCTCTCTCTGTTTCTGTCTACTTGCTTCATCCCAGATATGCTCTTCCCTGTAAAACTCTCCCTACTTTTTCTGGGTGGAGGCAAGTCAATGCAAGCTTTTGGACAGTGCAGACTTTGAATGTTCTCTCTGCATGAGGTGATGATAAATTCTCTCTTTGAACACTTAAAACAATAGTTCACTCCAGAATTAAAATTTCCTGATAATTTACTCATTCCTATGTCAAGATGTTCATGTCTTTCTTTCTTCAAAAGAAAAGAAATGTAAGGTTTTTGAGGAAAACATTCCAGGATTTTTTGAGGAAAACATTCCAGGATTTTTATAGATCAACTTCAATGGGTACCAATGGGTTGAATGTCAAAATTGCTTTTTCAATGCAGCTTCAAAGGGCTCTTATCTAGCGACACGATCTGTCATTTTCTAAAAATATATATTTTTTAACCACAAATGCTAGTCTTACACTAGCTCTGAGATGTGCCAAACTGCAATTTGGACCATCAACCCATTGGTCCCCGTTGAAGAAAAACCTTAATTTCTTTTTGACTGAAAAAAGAAATATATCAACATTTTGGATGACATGGGGGTGAGTAAAATGTCAGGAAATCTTGATTCTGGAGTGAACTAACCCTTTAAATTTTAGTTCTAAATCCTCCTCACTAATGTATTATTCCAGACTGTTTTATGAGCCTGTCACCACACCCTGTGGACACACATTCTGCCTCAAGTGTTTGGAGCGCTGTTTGGACCACAACCATAACTGTCCCCTGTGCAAGGAGAACCTCTCCGAGGTAAATATCAATACACTTGCAATATAGTCTACACACAGATATAAGGGCCAATTAATTATCTATCAATTAATATGTTGGACCATGGGGCATTAAAAGTTTAATATAATTAGTTTTCAAAGAAATCTGTGAAAATGCGACAACGATATACCAGTTCTAATGCCATGCCGAAAGTTCCAGCAAACATGCTAACTGTTCTGTCTTTGGCTGTACCGATGAGCACAGAACACAATTTAGAGTCCCAGCCTCAGGGGTAGACAAGAGAGCAGTGGATTTATTGATTTAATTACTGTATATTACACTGCTGCCACACAAATATAACCATGCAATTTCTTTCCCAGATGTTTACCTTCACAGACATAACTAACTGTTCTTGTAATTTGTGTGGTTTTAACAAACTTGTGTGTATTTGACAGTTTAAGCACAATAAGACATGAAAGAAAACTTAGTTTAGTACTCACATGCTATGTGACAGCCGCTTTCTGTGTGCATGCTTTGGATGTGTGTGCTCAGAAAACGTATATCGGAAGTTTAAACTAATATGGTTTAAAACGCATGATTTCTGCATGGTGGACATGAAAATCAAAACCAAACAGATGTTTTTTAGCACCGTATCTGAGGTACGAGCTATAAAGCCACAGCCCTATTCTGGAAAAGGGGGCAGGGAGCAGTAGTTTATTTGCATTTAAAGAGTTATGAAACCCCCCATTTCAGCACTGGTTAGTTCTCACCACAGTTTAAAAAACGCTAAAAAAGTCGGAGTGGTGCGCAGTGGAGGGGGAAGAGGGGAGACAGACAACACACACAGCTTCGCGTTCAGACAGTTTCATTTCACTCCCATCGAGTTAAAAACAAATAAATGGACAGCCATTTGCACTCTGCATCGGAATCATATATATGAATGCAGTGTTGCACCTCTGAGAACTTTTAAAGTGGTCATATGATGCGATTTCAATTTTTCTTTCTCTTTGGAGTGTTACACGCTGATTGTGCATAGATAAGATCCCTAAAATTGCAAATACTAAAGTCTCAAAAAACAAAACCAAAGAGAAGAATTCTTCGTTTTCATTAAATCAAATTTAAGACTCTTGGCCTTGTTCTGCGAAACGACTCTTCGTTCTGCTGCCACCCACGCCCCCCTAAAAGGCTCGGTTTCTAAACACGCCCCCACATAGCTACCCACTATGTGGAATATTAGCATAATGGCCCCCCCGCCCAAATGTGCAACGCAAAGAAGAAGGCGTGGGTTTGTCAGATGTAACCAAAAAAACCGCATTAGTGTTGGAAGCAAGATAAGAGCAACAGAGAGCCATGTCAGGGAGGAACCGCTGTGTGTTTTCTTATTTCTAGGGCGAAACGCAAAAGCCTACTTTTATAATTGTTGGCCTTCTTTTCCGAAGTATATTCATTTAGGACTTTAAGAAAGTTAAAGAATTACTTACAACACAACAAACAGTAACAGCAATTGCAATTTAAAAATTTATAAAAAATATTAATTTTAAAAAATTTGGACCGAAGACCGAATGGAAACGAAACCCTTGTCGTGAAAACCCACCTAGGAGAGGACGGAATTCTGACTTTTGGCTATACAATCTGGCGCTGGATTCCTGAATCAGCTACTGTTTTTTGTTTTATTAGTATTAATTATTTGCTATTGACGTTCAATGCTGAGTGATTTTTTGCGCATTCGTGTGTGGGGTTGTTTGTTTGTGTGTGTGTGGGTGTATTTTGTGATAGAGAGATGAGAAGATAGCTAGAGATACGCAACTAACATCATTGTGTCTTTCACACTCTTTTCCCTCCCCCCCTTGTTTTCGGTCTCTGTTCCCCTTTCGTGCTCTGTCTTTACATTTATTTTGAAATCTGAAGCTCGCGATTATGGTAAGGGGCTTACATTTCCGACGAGTGTGTTCGGCCAATCACAATGCACTGTGTCAGCTGGCCAATCAGATCAGACTGCGCTTGTCGGAAGGTGGGACTTTGTTGAAACTAAGCGTTTGAGAGAGGCGGGTCATAGAGGACTCTACAATAATTTACAGTATTTGAAAAAATAATGTGTTTTTTTAACATTAAAACATGTCAACAGGGAGATATTCTGTTACCTACAAAGCGCGAAAACCAATAACAAAATAATGATCTTTAAAAAGCAATCATATACCGCAATGAACCCCGAAACCCCCCCCCGTGTAAAAATAAAAAAAGAAAAGGCTTATTCTGTTGTCTGAATTTATTCGTGGGTGTTTCTATAAGCCTTTTTTGACGGGTTGTGGTGTTCAACAGACAACCAACAGAAAGCTGTAAAATGTTATGCCACACCAAGTGAATGAAATCGCGATTTGTGCCAACACTGTATTACAAAGCAAAAAACAAACACAGCTCTTTCGGTTGATCCTGAACGTTTCTTTCTTTTCTTCTCTCAGTTAAATTTTGTCGTGTGTCTCTCACAGTTCTGAAGCGCGAACTGTCATATCAAGAGTCCAACATATGTGTGTGAAATAATTAACCCTTAAAAAAAAATGCCATACCTGAACCCCTCCTCTCGCCACCTCTCTCGGCTTGTCTTTAGTACCCGGGACAACTCATTCTCATTATTCTCCAAACTAAAACTCTAACCCTCCTCCCTCCTTAATTTAATTTTTTAAGAGTGGAAAAGCTTTTTTTTTTTGTTTTTTAGTATTATTATTCCTCAATCTATTAATTATAAACAATATGACAAGAAAAAAATAGTAAAATATAAAAGAATGGCAGTTTTCTGATAATTTTTTTGCAAAAAGTGTATAGGATCGCTAGAGACCTGAGGTATGTACATGTGTAAGGGTATTTTTTTTTCCTTTTCCTGCTTAAACTAATATTTACATATCTGATGACATCTTTCTGTATGTGCAATGCATCTATGCAATCTTTTTTTTGTTTTTTTTTCCTCACTCAGGGGACACTGTTTGATACAAACAATGATGGACGTGATGTTTCAGAAAATCATAATTACACAAGACGGCATACACAACCGATTAATATAACAAAAACGAAAACGAAACTAACTGTTGTTGCTAATGGCTTTTTGGCGGCTTTTTTAATGCAGAGCAATTACTATATGCAATGAAATGTAAATGTCACTGCCATTTGTTGCTGGATGTGATGAATAAGCTGCCATTGATCAAAATTTTGAATATGAAGTCATTGAAAACGATATGGCTGAGATTGTGAATGTGAGGCAGATGCTCAATGTACTGTGGAAGTGCACTCTGACAATGACAGCCATGGTAAAATCATCTGCTCAAATTGAAACCTTTTAAGTTTCAAAAGGTAACGAAATAAGCTTTATTTTATTCTTCTGTAATTGTTCTTAAAATATCAATAGAGTTTTTTTTTTCTATTGGCAGCAGGTAGGAGAGCATACCGTGTTGTATATTATACAGTGGGGAAAAAAAGTATTAGGTCAGCCACCAATTGTGCAAGTTCTTTTCTCTTCTTCTTTCTCCCACTTAAAAAGATGATAGAGGCCTGTAATTTTCATCATAGGTAGACCTCAACTATGAGAGACAAAATGAGAAAAAAAAGCCAGAAAATCACATTGTATGATTTTTAAATAATTAATTNTTCTTAAATCCCAAGAATCGATTAGTGTAGCTTGTTTTCAGTTAATGGACAGAACATTGAAGTGCATCTCCCATCCAATTTATTGCAATAAGCATTGTGCTTTGGTATTTTAATATGAAGTAAAGTCTCAGATTTCAAATTCTGTCCTTTGTATTGCAGTATTTAAACAATAAATGTTGTTTAGGCGCTGTTTAATGTGGAGTGACAGATCGCTATATCGCCTCAGTTCAACAGACAGCGCGAGGCCCACGTAAATGATCATCTCCTCCACATTAATACCAATTTCAGCACAAAATAAACATGAATAAAAATCCGAAGGCAAGTTAAAAGAAAGAGAATAACTTTACAAACCATATCCTGTCTCAAGTAATCGCTCAATCAGTGTTTCAGCCACGCAAAGACGTCAATATAATGGCTTGTAAACAACACGTAACGTCACATTTACCTCAGAAAAAAAAAAAAAATATTGACCCTAAAATCATTAGTCATATAAAAAATAAACGGTTAGAGAGGGCATTAGTTTGAAGGGGTCATATGATGCTGCTAAAAAGAACATCATTTTGTGTATTTGGTGTAATGAAATGTGTTTATGCGGTTTAAAGTGAAAAAAACACATTATTTTCCACATACGGTACATTATTGTTTCTCCTCTATGCCCCACCTTTTGAAACGCGTTCGATTTTTACAAAGCTCGTCAGTCTGAAAAAGTGAGGTGTGCTCTGATTGGCCAGCTATCCAGTGATTGGCCGAATACCTCAAGCGTGAGACGGAAATGTTACGACCCTACCATACTGTGATGCCCTGTCCTGCCGGATAGCGCGAGACAAAAACAATAAAACCCTTTTATAAACGAGGCATTTGTTGCATCCGGTGTGGACATAATTACTGATTATAATGACTATACTGTCTTTTTATGCGTTGCGTTGCATATCACGCTGCGTAAACATAAAACCATGTCTACATTTGTGATCAGAGAAAGGACAAACAACAAGTGCTACTCCACACTGCCCAAAACTCGCGTTGGAATCATCAGTGGCAAATCCTTTAAATGAAAGCATACTTACAGACTGCGAGTCAGAACAGCCAGCATTGTAGTCTAACGTTACTCTACCAGGATCAGTAAACAGTCCTCCATAAATGTGCTGCACACATCTGAATATTTGTATACAACTTAACCACTGATTTCTAGTCGTGTCCTCTTTTGGAAGACCAAAAAAAAGTGGTTTCGATTTCACAATGAAAAAACACCAGCGGCCTAGCCTGGGGGAAAGCCCAGCTTCGGTGGCGCTGAGGCCGTATAGAGTGAGCAGAGGGGCTTGAGAACGGTGCGGCCGGCGGATGCGACGAAGGAGCGGCAACCAGATGTGACGGACCCCGGGCTGGACTCCGCTTCGTCCATGGGGAAAGTGAGTATTCCTATCGCGAGAGCAGCACGGTCAGCTCTAGGCATGACGAAGCAGATATAGTCCTCTTTTGGAAGACCAAACAAAATAGTTTCGCTTTCACAAAGAAACACACAGCACCTTCACGACATGGCAGCAGCAACAATACTACAGTGAGAATAAAGGTTACAACTTCTGTCTTTGCGTGAACATTTGGGCGGTGTTTATGCAAATCTTCCCACATAGTGACAAAGACATGTGGGGGTGTGTTAGAACGAGCCATTTTAGGTAGGCATGGCTGACTCTTAACTTTTATAAAGAATATCTTTTGGATTTGAGACTTAGTCTTCAACTTTACAGATCTTCTTTATGCACCAAGAGCTTGTAACCCCCCAAAGAGAAAGGAAAAATTGAAATCGCATCGTATGACCCCCTTTAATATATGCACCATATAACATATTTATTATAATTTTTACTGTTCTTCGATGTTTAATTTATGTTTGAATAAATCAATCAAGTTTTTATGACAGCCACCATTATGTTTATATTTCAAAAAAACGAATTGAAGTAGAAATATTTTTATGTAATTGTAACTTTATTATTTTAAAAACTTCATTAATTGTAACCTTGAATATTATAGTAATGTAGCTAGTACCAACTGACTCTCATGTATAATTTACAGCATTAGTTGAGAGATTTTTTCCTTGAGAAAATTTGCCATGTCCTGTACCATATACAGTGGGTACGGAAAGTATTCCGACCCCCTTCAATTTTTCACTCTTTGTGATATTGCAGCCATTTGCTAAAATCTTTCAAGTTAATTTTTTTCCTCATTAATGTACACACAGCACCCCATATGACAGAAAAACACAGAATTGTTGACATTTTTGCAGAGTTATTAAAAAAGAAAAAAGGAAAACACATGGTCCTAAGTATTCAGACCCTGTGCTCAGTATTTAGTAGAAGCACCCTTTGATCTAATACAGCCATGAGTCTTTTTGGAAAGATGCAACAAGTTTTTCACACATAGATTTGGGGATCCTCTGCCATTCCTCCTTGCAGATCTCTCCAGTTCTGTCAGGTTGGATGGTAAAAGTTGGTGGACAGCCATTTTTAGGTCTCTCAGAGATGCTCAATTGGGTTTAAGTCAGAGCTCTGGCTGGACCATTCAAGAACAGTCACAGAGTTGTTGTAAGCCACTCATGCGTTATTTTAGCTGTGTGTGCTTAGGGTCATTGTCTTGGTGGAAGGTAAACCTTCGGCCCAGTCGGAGGTCCTGAGCACTCTGGAGAACGGTTCGTCCAGTATATTGGTACTTGGCCGCATTCATCTTTCCCTCGATTGCAACCAGTGCGTCCTGTCCCCTCAGCTGAAAAACACCCCCACAGCATGAAGCTGCCACCACCACGCTTCACTGTTGGGACTGTATTGGACAGGTGATGAGCAGTGCCTGGTTTTCTCCACACATATTGCTTAGAATTAAGGCCAAAAAGTTCTATCTTGGTCTCATCAGACCAGAGAATCTTATTTCTCACCATCTTGGAGTCCTTCAGGTGATTTTTAGCAAACTCCATGCGGGCTTTCATGTGTCTTGCACTGAGGAGAGGGTTCCGTCGGGCCACTCTGCCATAAAGTTCCGACTGGTGGAGGGCTGCAGTGATGTTGACTTTCTACAACTTTCTCCCATATCCCCACTGCATCTCTGGAGCTCAGCCACAGTGATCTTGGGTTCTTCTTTACCTCTCTCACCATGGCTCTTCTCCCCCGATAGCTCAGTTTGTCCGGATGGCCAGCTTTAGGAAGGGTTCTGGTCATCCCAAACAGCTTCCATTTAAGGATTATGGAGGCCACTGTGCTCTAGGAACCTTAAGTGCAGCAGAAATTGTAACCTTGGCCAGATCTGTGCCTTGCCACAATTCTGTCTCTGAGCTCTTCAGGCAGTTCCTTTGACCTCATGATTCTCATTTGCTCTGACATGCACTGTGAGCTGTAAGGTCTTAAAAAGACAGGTGTGTGGCTTTCCTAATCAAATCCAATCAGTATAATCAAACACAAGGGGGACTCAAATGAAGATGTAGGTGTAGAACCATCTCAAGGATGATTAGAAGAAATTGACAGCACCTGAGTTAAATATATGAGGGTCACAGCAAAGGGTCTGAATACTTAGGAATATGTGATATTTCAGTTTTTCTTTTTAAATAAATCTGCAAAAATGTCAACAATTCTGGTTTTTATGTCAATATGGTGTGCTGTGTGTACATTAATGAGGGGGAAAAAATTACTTAAATGATTTTAGCAAAATGGCTGCAATATAACAAAGAGTAAAAAAATGTAAGGGGGTCTGAATACTATCCGTACCCACTGTAGATCCAAAATAATCGATATTGAATCGAACCGCAAGCTTGTCAATGAGAAGCGAATCGACATGAATTTGTGTCAAAACCCAGCCCTAATGTCTAGCCATGGTGAACTGACATTTGACCTGGAACTTTGAGTTGATTTGAGTGGATAATTTTTTTAAAAGATGTTGATTCTCATTTTGAAATTTGTCATGAAATTTATCACACACCTGCGAATAATGTTGTTTTAACATGTCATAATGTTACTCTACAGCCCCCCGTTTAATTCAATGTTAGGCATTGAGGAGATGCTTTCTTATCTAAAGTGCACATATCTTTCTTTTCTGCAGTATCTGGCCACTAGAGCGTACAACAAAACTCTTCTAATAGAAAAATTATTGCAGCGCTTCTTTTGTGATGAACTAGCAGAAAGGCGAAAAGTACATGAAGAAGAGATGAAAGAATTGTCAAAGTAAGTTGGCTATAGATATAATGGTTTTCCTAACTCTTTTCTGGTCATTATGCTATCAATGTGACATTATTATTGTATCTTGTTCATGTGTACATATCGAAAAAAATTATTTTCTTCTTGTTTCAGCTTGAACCAGGGAGTGCCCATCTTTGTTTGCACTATGGCATTTCCTACTATTCCCTGCCCACTGCATGTTTTTGAGCCTCGATACAGGCTTATGATTCGCAGATCTATGGAAACGGGAACCAAACAGTTTGGCATGTGCATTGCTGATGAACTAAAAGGGTAAGAGGCCTTGAATCAATTTAACGTGTTGGGTCTACATAGATTTTCTTAATAAGGGAAATCTGTTCTGTTTTGCATTTCAAAAGGTTAATACATAAAGTGACTGTTATATGTTTGTGTCTCTTTTTTTATTCCAAGTTCACTACTGCAGTTGGAGTTTTGTTATTGCATTTTATTTTTTCAAAATATTAGAGAAAAATAGAAGCTTAATGCAGAGAAGATCTTGATTAGGTTAAAACCAAAACCAAGCCATTCACACAGAACGCATGTTCTGTACATTTTCGAGATGGACAACTGTGACTGTTGCACTCGCATCTCGCACGAGATGCATACAAAAGCTATGTAAAGTTAAAAGAGGGGTTTTATTCCATTCCATTCCATTCCATTGCGTCTCATATGTTTTTAAATGCAATCTGTGTGATCGGTGCTTCGGCTTTTTGCATTAAGCTATGCATAAATACCTGTTGCTGTTTTGCTCATAATTCTTCATAATGTTTATGCCATTAAAAAAATTAATTTGATTTATATATGTAAGTTTAGAGATTATGCACTTTTTTTTTTAGATAATTTTTTGTCATTTGTCATTCTTTCATTGCATTTAATAAACAATTTAATGCAGTGCATTATTTAGCTTATTGCGCCCTCCTGTGGACTCAGGAGATAAGCCAAAAGTTTTCTTAAAACTAATCTGCATATAAAATATAAGAAAGGAGGTTTTTTTTTTTTTTTGCGTTTGACTGTTATTTTTTATTATTTGTTGTTTGTCTTAATAAACTGGGTAAAATAAAAATTGGTTAAATTTAAACCTTTTTTCCCCTATAGCTCTATGTTTAAAAAAGGTTTTAAAAAATTCAATAATTACTTATACTGAATGATACGGAACATTATATTGTGATACATTTTTTACTATATCACCCAGCCTTATTGACACACACAATTGATGATTTTTCAACTATTTGCATAAAATAGTCTACAATGTTAAAATGAATCATTTTCATAGTTTGTGTGCTTGGCCTTATAAATGCTCCATGCAGCTGCTATTATTTATTATTATTGTTATTACCGGTATTATTATATTGGATATCATATGTTAGCATTTCTCATGTGTTCAATTGCTTGGAGTCATGGCTGTAATGCCTCCTAATGTTACTGTGTCTGTGGTAGATCCTTGCAGACACCACACTCAAGTAACAAGGTCACGCTTATAGCACAAAAATATTTGCAAGAGCTTGATTACAAGTGTTTAAAAGTTTAGTTTTTGCATTTCATAGTTGGACATTAAAGTGTACATCCACAGAAGTGAATCACTTGCTCTCTTGGTTATTATAGGATTAAAGGGATAGTTTTTACTCACCCACCCTGTATGTTGTATGACCACCTTACTGCCTAGGAACACAAAAGGAGAAATTAAACAAAAAATTACTTGCTCGCACTTCAGTAAATTATGACCATCTTCAACCTTTAAAAATTCAAAATTCAGAGACTTCCGGCGGACCGGCGGCAAGATGAGGTAGTCGCGTTTCGTTTACGCTCTCACTCATTTTAATTTTATTTGCACTACACGCAAGTATACTTTGAAAAGGGATAAATTTGTCTCTACTAATACCCTGCATTTATGGTTAACCGATTTGTTTGAAAATGACAAGCAAAACCGAATGCCAATAGGTTCCTGCTATCACCAATGACAAGGGATACAGCACTGCGGCTCGCCAGTCCCAACCCCTAAAGAACCAAGACTATGTTTTTTTTGTTTTTTTATGGAGTGTCCGTTTTATTAATCATCACACGTAAACAGCCTGTTTGCCTAGCAGAGACGTCAGGAGAACCATAAGCTCTTCAGCTAGCGGTTAAAAATCCTGAGCCTCTGATATCCTCCCTCCGGTCAAGAATGGCCAGCTACTATTAAAACAGAGATTCAAAGTGACCGCAGATTGGCGCCGTATATTAACGCTCTGGAATTGGATTTGATTGTTGAAAGTGCTCAGATCGGCGCCTTAGGTCAACAACCAAAATGGATGCTTTACCAGAGCTGGATGTCCGAGTCATAGCGGGGCCTTTGACGGCCCCACAACCATACTAGCCGCGGTACGTAACGTAATAATAGCTATAACAGGGCATATATATAATAGATCTGGGTTGTGGTAATGGAATCCCAAGTGCGAATCGCTCCGGTCGATAATCAAACATATTCACGATGTTAGTCAGTTTAAAGGATTAGATTTATTTAAAAAAAAGTAAGTGAAATAAAGAGCATCTCTCCAAGATGTCCCAAAGGCCAAAATAACAAACAAAACAAATCTAGGGAGGGAAAAAGAAGATAAATAACCTAATCGAATAAGGAAATAAAAATACAGATTACTTCCCTAACTACCTAGCACAAAACAGAACCCAAACAAGATAAGTAAAGCAAAATGGCAGGACACCCCTTTTGCTCTACGATCTTAACACACAAAGTTGACAACGAATAAACGTGATCAACATATTCCACACTCCACTTGAGAATACACATTTGATCATCGGCCGGAGGAAGGATCCAGGAGCTCTCAACCCAATCGCGTCCGAACCAAACAATGAGCTGCCCGTTGAATGCTGGCGGCGTCCTTATAAAGGCCACGCCTTGTCTCAACCACCAATAGCGATCATACACCCCATCAGCGGACATCCTATCAGAGAGCAGACAGAATGAGAGAGGGAGGAGAAAGAACACGTACACACACACACACAACACGGCAAATACAAGAAACGCAGGTCGTAACACCCCCGGACACAAAGAATCTACATATAGATTTACTCAGAATTAAACGACCGTGATAGGGCATCAGCAAGTACATTATCTTTGCCTTTCTTGTAACAAATTTCCAGGTAAAAATCCTGGACAAAAAGTGCCCAGCACATGATCCGTTGATTCAAGTTCTTCATACAAGACAAGAAGACTAATGGGTTATGATCAGTAAATACGATCACCGGAAGGAAACTAGAGCCAATATACACCTCAAAATGTTGTAACGCCATTAATAAGGCTAATCCCTCCTTCTCAATAGTGCTTTAATTCAGTTGGTGTTTTAGGAATTGTTTTGAAAAGTACCCAACAGGATGTTCCACCCCATTCTCATCATCCTGCAACAGGACAGCGCCAGCGCCAGTAGCACTCGCATCGACATCCATTTTGAAAGAACAATCATATCTCGGAGCAACCAAGACTGGAGCGCTACACAGAATTGTTTTAACAGACTCAAATGCAGTTTGACACTCAACAGTCCATTCAAAATCTTGTGAAGCACGGAGCATATTGGTCAAAGGCAACACAACATCTGAGAAGTTTTTGCAAAATCCCCGGTAATAACCAGTCATTCCTAAGAATCTTCTAAGATCACGTTTCGTGCGGGGCACTTCAAACTCTACAATAGCTTGCACTTTTAAGGCAACAGGTCGAACCTGACCCTGTCCCACCTGTTTCCCCAGGTAGGTAATAGTTGCCTTGCCAAACTCACATTTAAGTAAATTAAGTGTGAGAGATGCCCTTAGCAAACGATCAAACACAATACTCAAAGTTTTCATGTGTCCATCCCATGTATTCGAATAAACAACGATGTCATCCAAGTAAGCCTTACAGCTATGAACCCCCTTTAGCACTATATTCATCAAGCGCTGAAAGGTAGCTGGAGCGTTGCGCAATCCGAACGCCATCACCCTGTAGTTCAAGAAATCATCCGGAGTAACAAAGGCAGATATTTCGGCCGCACGCTCCGTCAAGGGAACTTGCCAGTATCCCTTTAACAGGTCTAACTTTGTGACGAAGCGCGCAGAGCCTACCTTATCAATGCAATCCTCCATAAGCGGGAGGGGAAACGAATCTGCTTTCGTCACGGCATTTACTTTCCGGTAATCCGTGCAAAATCGCTGTGTGCCGTCAGATTTCGGAACCAGTAAACATGGTGAGCTCCAGGCGCTAGAACTCGGTACTGCGAGTCTATTCTCAACAAGGTACTTTACTTCAGCCTCCATGATTTTACGTTTGACGGGGTTCACTCTGTAGGCACTTTGTTTAATGGGTAAATGGTCACCTACATTAATATCATGTTCCAAAACTTGAGTACGAGTGGGGACATCTGAAAACAATCCCAAAGAAGAATTAATCAGCTTAATGATGTCAGTTCGCTGAGGGTCAGATAAATGTACCAAGTGAGGGTTTAAATTCTCCAAGACCCTAGAATTATTCAGCCTGTCACCCGAAACTAGGGTATTATGCAAACTCAACCCATCTTCATCAACATCGCTGACAGAAACAAACCCAACTGAAGCTACAGGAATGACAGCAGAGCTTTTTGACTCCCCATCTTCCTCACAACGAGCATACAGCTTCAGCATATTTACGTGACACGCACAGGTTTTTCTCCGTCGCTCAGGAGTGTGAATAACATAGTTTGTGTCATTCAGCTTCTTGTCAACGACGTATGGACCAGAGAATTTAGCTTGCAGTGCAGCACCCTGAACTGGCAACAAAACCAGAACTTTATCTCCCTCAGAAAACGAACGAAGCACAGCAGCTTTGTCAAAATGCCTTTTCATTTTGTCTGCGTGCTCTCCAAAGCAGTCTGAGCCAGTTTACAAGCATCGTGTAACCGCTCCCGAAAAGAACCGACATAATTCAGCAAATTACACTCGGGTCGTTGTTCAGATAGCCAGTTCTTTTTCAGCATCCTGAGTGGACCCCCAAAAACCAATTCCGCCGGGCTAAACCCCAGCGACTCCTGAACGGTCTCACGGACAGCAAACATAAGTAATGGCAGCCCTTCATCCCAATCCTTTCCTGACTCAACACAGTATTTACTCAACATGGACTTTAGGGTTTGGTGAAACCTTTCAAGCGCTCCTTGAGTCTCAGGATGATACGGGCTGGATATAACATGCTTAATTTTCAATTGGGACAATACCTGTCTAAACAGTCGAGACATGAAATTGGTTCCCTGATCCATTTGGATCACCTGCGGAAAACCAAAAGTAGAGAAAAATGTAATCAGAGCCTTCACAACAGCTTTCGCTTTTAAGGAGCATAATGGCACCGCATCCGGATAGCGAGTAGTCGTGCACATGAGCGTGAGCAAATAGACATGCCCTGACCTAGCCCGCGGTAACGGCCCCACACAGTCCAAGATTATCCGAGCGAAAGGCTCCCCCAAAACAGGAATAGGTTCAAGAGGTGCAGGACGGATTATTTGATTAGGCTTTCCTACAACCTGGCACACATGACACAAACGACAATACTGCACCACATCAGATTTAATACCAGGCCAAAAAAAATAACGTAAGATTCGATAATACGTTTTAATAATTCCCAAATGGCCAGCAACATTATCATGTGCTAAACTCAAAACCTGGCTGCGTAAACATTTAGGTACTACAAGTTGGTAAACCATATCCCAACCCAAACCATCCGACCTTGCTGGAGTCCACTTCCTCTTCAACACCTCACCGTCCCAAAAATATCCCACTAATTTACACTCAATGTCCTTTAAAGTTACCGCACTTTTCCTGCAGCACAATAAAGAAGGGTCTTTCCTCTGTTCAGCAGAAATCAGCACCTTATCAGCGGACAGCGGCAACTCCGCCAAATCCATTTCAGCACCACTACTCATAGACAGCGCCTCAGAATCGGGCGACTCCGATACAACAGGACTCTCAACTTTCGCTTTACCCTCGGTGGCCATGAAGATATCCGAAAGATCAATCGAATCACCAAATCTACGCGTTTGCGCACTTGTAACTACACACGCAGTAAACACCGAAGGAAATTCTAATGCTAACTCACCGGAAGTAACAGAATCAAACACAGGATTTTCAATAACTTCGGGGATTGGAAGTACCTTTTCCCCAGCTAAGTCGTTACCTACAATTAATGCAAACACCACTTACAGGTAACTCATGACGTACTGCCAACTTTACAAAGCCTGTTACCAACCCGGATCGAATGTACACATTATGCAATGGTACCTTCAACACACCCAATTCAATCCCTTGGATAAGAACATCAGAACCACAATAACTCTTCTCAGAAAACGGCAGCACCCTAGCTAACACGAACGATTGATTAGCTCCTGTATCACGCAACATGGTTACAGGAACCAAACCTTCCTCAGACCCACTAAGAGAAATCCTTCCCTGACACACAAAAGGATTATACGCTACATCAATACCCAAACTAAGTTGGCCACCAACCTTCTGGACAAAACCGACACTTTTAGTTGTCTTCCCTTTATTCTTTTTTTTTTTAAGGAAGGACACATCGCAATCAGATGGCCAAGTTCATGGCAATAAAAACACTCACGAGCTTCAACGGGTATCACGGGCTTAGGTGATTTCGAAGTTTTAACGCCCTTCTCCAAAGGCATAACAGAGTATGTTTCACGACGTGCAACGAACGGAGTTTGTGAGTCAAGGTAAACTCATCTGCACAAACGGCAGCCTCAGCAACGGTCAACTTTCTTTTCGTTCAAATAAACAAAAATTTTGTCCGGCAACGAGTTTTTAAAATCCTCAATCAAAATCAATTCACGAAGTTGTTCCAGGTTAGCGACTCTGCTGGAGCTACACCATCTATCAAAAAGCACGCTTTTCTCCCGAGCGTACTCCACATAAGTTTGACTGACAACTTTAACAAGTGAGCGAAACTTTTGCCTGTACGCTTCTGGCACTAGTTCATAAGCCTTTAACACAGCATCTTTCAATTTGTCATAATCCAAGCTGTCACTAACAGACAGAGTGGAACAAATCTCCTGAGCTTTCCCAGTTAGTTTGCACTGTATCATGAGAGGCCAAGCCTCTCTCGGCCAGCGCAACGCAGTGGCTATACGCTCAAACGAGCCAAAGTATGAGTCCACCTCATTATCCCGAAACGCGGGCACCAAAGTAAGATGATGACCAACATCAAAATCATCTAAGCTAGGGGCCCTAGACAAAAACGCAGATGGTGGAGAGGTACCAACATTAGAAGGAGGTGCAGAAGGTGACACATGAGTTTTCACTAGACCCAATGAACGACTACCAGCTTGCGTCTCTAACTCACATTGCCTAAAACGCAGAAGTTGAGTAGTATGTTCCTGACGTTTAATCTCTAGACCTAACTGCTTCAACTGAATAGCCAACCTCAAATCCTCCGAGTTGACACCGCTAAGTGAACGCACCATAGGATCGGACTCTGGAGCTTCAATATTAACTTGATCTCCCGTCGCCGCATTTATCTCTACCCCAATGTTTGATCTAGACTCTAAAATACCCCGCTGTATTAATGCCGCCTCAATTACGTCTCGTACAACCTTCTTCTTAGCAGTTTTTATAACCGGAACATCATAGAAATCAGCGACCAAAAACAAATCAAACTTTCGACACGACTCCAAGAGCTGATGCGAAGGAGCCTGCTTAAACGTTTCTATGCTAAACTCCATATAAAACAACCTCACACTTCCCCACCCCCCATGAAAAACTGCCAGTCAAAATACAAAATATAAATTGTACTCACCAGCAGAGCCGCGAACCTCCTAATTAGCATTGAACGAATTTCAAAATCAGAATAGAATTGGACGAGCCCCCAATTATTACGCCCCACGTCTAGGGGTAGTAAGTATATAGCTCTTAACAGGGCATAATAAATCTGGGTTGTGGTAATGGAATCCCAAGTACGAATCACTCCGGTCGATAATCAAACATTTCCACGATGTTAGTCAGTTTAAAGGATTAGATTTATTTAAAAAAAAGTAAGTGAAATAAAGAGCATCTCTCCAGGATGTCCCAAAGGCCAAAATAACAAACAAAACAAATCTAGGGAGGGAAAAAGAAGATAAATAACCTAATCGAATAAAGAAATAAAAATACAGATTACTTCCCTAACTACCTAGCACAAAACAGAACCCAAACAAGATAAGTAAAACAAAATTGTAGGACACCCCTTTTGCTCTACGATCTTAACACACAAAGTTGACAACGAATAAACGTGATCAACATATTTCACACTCCACTTGAGAATACACATTTGATCATCGGAGGAATCCAGGAGCTCTCAACCCAATTGCATCCGAACCAACAATGAGCTCCCCGTTGAATGCCGGCGGCGTCCTTATAAAGGCCACGCCTCCAATAGCGATCATACACCCCATCAGCGGACATCCTATCAGAGAGCAGACAGAATGAGAGAGGGAGGAGAAAGAACACGTACACACACACACTCAACACGGCAAATACAAGAAACGCAGGTCGTAACGGGCAAATTCATTCCATACTAAGCAAACCAGTATGTCTGACACTATGGAGAAAATGGAAACAACACTCAACTCTCACCACGACTCGCTCGAGACAGTGGAAACCACAGTTTCAACTTTGAAAGATCAAATACAGAAGTTGCAAGAGCAACAACAAGACCTCGAGAATAGGAGTCGTAGCCAAAAACCTGCGTATAATTGGCATACCTGAAGACGCGGATAAGGGCCGGCCCACTGACTTCATGTCTGGATTCTTTTAAGAGGTGCTAGGTGAAGATTTACCTGACCTTCAATCAGTGGTGTTAGATTGCGCTCATAGTGCCCTAGCTCCGAAACCTTGCGCCGGGCAACAGGCCCAGAGCAATGATCGTTCGTCTGCACTACTTCTCCGATAAGGCCAAGATTCTCCAAGCCTCCAGGAAGCGCGGTAAGCTTACATTTCACGGTGCACTGGTTCATATTTTCCCTGATATGAGGGCAGAACTGAGCTGCAGAAGAGCAGCCTTTAATTCTGTGAAATTCAAGCTTAAGCAGGCTGGGATTTCTTACGGCATCCACCACCCGGCAGATTTACGGTTCACTTTCGATAACACTAGACTTTCTTTTAAGTCACCATCAGAGGCGGATGCTTACTTTGAGCAACACATCAAACCAAAAATGGATGTACTCGTCTCTGAATAGTTTTTCAGGACCCCCTCGATGTCTGCTACAGTGTGTTAGGTACTTTGCAGCACATAAACATTTAACAGTGCTTGTTCACTTTTTTTTTTTTTTTGTTAAACTGGACATTATATACATTGTCACTGAATTTTACTTTTTTTCCCCTCTTTCTGGACAGTGGAGACTTTTACTGGTTGAAGAATAATATGGCTTTATGAAGCTCTTTTTTTTCAATAAGACAAAACAAAATTGTGTGTTAGAAGACATTTTAAGATGTTGAGCGCCAGATTCCTGGCGTTTCTTATATCCAAACCTTAAGCAGTTCTTTTTTAAAGTCTTTTTTTCTCCCCAGTGCATCATTCATATTCACAAATTGATTACTTCTTAATAGATGATAAACTGCTAACTTCTATTACTAATTATAAATACAACCCAGTCTCATAAAAATACGTACCTCTGGGTGCTTAAATATGAATCTATTGTAATTTTGGATCAGCCCAGTTGTTTTAAAGAGATCTTTCCCAATTCCCGTTCGGAACGACCAGGGGCGCTTGATAATTAATTTTCTGTTCATCCTTTGTAGACCTTATTAATAACAGAATCGATTTTTTTCTTATCTATCAATAACACCACAGATGTTAGTAAAGCTACACTTTGGGAGTCACTAAAAGCCTATATTAGGGGGGACATAATTTCATTTTCATCATGGGAGAGAACACAAAACAAGCACCGCGCACCTCCCTGTCTTTATTCAACCAACGTTAAACAGTTAGACTTACCTGTGCATTCAGCCACGCTCGCCTGATGCACCTCTTACCAAGAATGGAGTGGCGAACCGAGGCAAAGCTACGCAGAGCTATGAATTCTCCTTAATATTCGCCCAACACCGACAGCCCCGCTCGTTTGCGTTCATTATGGTTAGTGCTCACTCTCATGCAACATGTCTCGGGGAATACATCTGGGTAAAAGTTTTACCAGCACCACAAAAGTGGACTCGTCTCCCGACCCCGACCCACGGTGCACGCGTGAGAGACCATCAATACTCCACACACATCAGAGACTGGATTGTGATGGCAGGGTCACCAAGGATGAGTTAGAAATCAATTTGGTCTTTGAACAATTCAATCCAATGCAGAATTGGAGAAAATTCTAAATTTAGAAGAACTTAATGTAGCTCTCTCAAACAGGCAAAACTCAAAAGCTCCTGGGCCAGGTGGCTTTACGGTAGAATTTTAAAAAACATTTAAAGGTAAACTAATGCCTCTGCTACTTGCTGTACTTGAGGAATCATTCTCTATAGGCTGCCTCCCACACACATTCTATCAAGCGACAATTTCCGTTATATCTAAAAAAGGGAAAGACCCTCTGAACTGTGGCTCATTTCGGCCTATATCTTTGCTCAATGTAGATTGTAAAATATTGGCATGTTCTCCCTAGTATTTTAGCCCCAGATCAGACTGGCTTAATTAAAAAACGATTTTCTTTTTTTTAATATACGCAGAGTATTTGATATTATTTATTCTCCTGACTCAAATAAGCATATACCTGAAATTTTTATATCTAGACGCTGAAAATCCTTTGACAGAGTGGAGTGGAGCTATCTTTTTAGCCGTCTAGAGAGATTTGGTGTGAATCCAAATTTTTGACTTGAGTAAAACACTTATATGCTTCTCACTTTTCTTCTGTTATTACAAACAACACTAGTTCACAATATTTTCCTTTGTATAGAGGAACTAGACAGGGTTGCACTCTGTCCCCCTTATTATTTGCTGTGGCGATTGAACCTTTAGCCATTTTGCTGAGGTCAACCTCAGATATCCAGGGTATATCTAGGGGGGACAGAGAGCACAAGTTATCACTCTATGCAGATGACCTGCTTTTATTTATCGCAGATCCTCATAATTCTCTCCCTCATGTTATTACTGCACTTGAGCGTTTTAGCCACATTTCGGGATACAAACTCAACCTCTCTAAGAATGAATTATTTCCTATAAATCGCGTAGCATTAAATACTTATTTTTCTCACTACCCATTTGCAGTAGCCCCTGATAAAATTGATATATTTAGGTGTGGTTGTTTTAAGAAATATCTCTGAGCTGTTTAAGCTAAACTTTACTCTCCTCTTGGAATAAACTAGGATATTCCTTGAAAAATGGTCTAAGCTCCCCACTTCTTTGATTGGTAGGATCAATGTTATTAAAATGAATACGCTCCTGTAACGTGGCTGACGAGACGTGAGACGTGTGGATCCATCTGCAGGCTTTATTAAAGAGACGTGGTAAACAGGTAAGGGTCGGACAATGGCAAACAGGTATATGGCGGGGCAAAACACAAGAATAGTCCTAGGACTAACGTAGGTCAACGATCGGCAGACAGAAACACAGGGGCAAGACGAGAGGGAGAAATCCAAGAAAACAGGCAAAGATAAGAAACCGCAAAAACAGGCAAGGCAAAACAAGGAAAACACGGAGACTTGGAAAGGGGTACAGGCTAAACAATACTCAGCAGAGAAAGGTGGTTAGATTGGGTGTTATATAGTGAGTGAGGTGATTGAAACAGCGTGTGAACCCCCCCTCCCCAAGGAGCGGCTTCCAGAAGCTCCAAACACTAAACGATCCAGGTGAGCGGTGGAGCGGAGGCGGAACAGGGGAAGGGACGGAGGGCCAGGTCCAAGGATAGGAAAGACCAGGGACTGAAGCAGAGCCGGCGGAGCTGAGGACCACCACAGCAGGGCAGACGGGACCGAAGATCCCCACGGAGGAGCAGAAGACCGGAAAAGACAACAGTTGACCTCACGGCAGAGCAAGAGGACCAAACAGAACCAGACAGCCGTAGACCACCACGGCGGGCAGGGACGCACAACGGCGGGGAAGAGGACCACAAGGCGGTTAGCAGAGGACCCCAGAAACCAGACAGCTAGACCACCCGGCGGGCAGGCGGACCACCACGGCAGAGCAGAGAGGACCACCACGGCTTGGAGCAGAAGAGGGACCAGGAAACCCAAACGGTGAACCACCACGATTTTTTTTTTTTTTTTCAGGTGTACGGAAGACCATGGCAGAGACAGACAACACAGACAGAACATTGGGGATGATAGACAAGACTGAGCGTTCAGGGGCAGCCTCCCTGGCTGGGTCGGGACAAGACAAAAGTCCACAAACGGCCTCCAGAACCGTGACAGGACAGGCTGAGGATTCCCCGACGGCCTCCATAGCAGTGACAGGACAAGCAGGGAGTTCGCAAACAGCCTCTATAGCCGTGACAGGACAGACAAAGAGTTCCCAGACGACCTCTTGGCCGGAACACGACAGACAGAGAGTTCATAGGACGGCCCCTGGCCGGGAAGAACAGAACAGACAGAGAGGTCATCGGCGGCCTCCTTGGCCGGAATAGGACGAGCAGAGAGTTCATAGATGGCCTCCTTGGCCGGAAAAGAACCAAGGACAGAGAGTTAATCGGCGGCCTCCTTGGCCGGAACAGAACAAACAGAGAGTTCATAGGCGGCCTCCTTTGCCGGAACAGGACAGGCAGAGAGTTCATAGACGGTCTCCTTGGGCGGAACAGGACGAGCAGAGAGTTCATAGACGGCCTCCTTGGCCGGCACAGAACAGGCAGAGAGTTCATAGACGGCCTCCTTGCCCGGAACAGAACAGACAGAGAGTTTATAGGCGGCCTCCTTGGCCGGAACAGGACGCGCAGGAAGTTCACAGGTGGGTACTACCAACACCTCTGGAGGTTCTGCAGCGGATCCCGCCACCTCTGGAGGTTCCACAGCAGTGCCCTCAGGACACAGGGAGAGCTTGGCAAAGGTTTCTTCGACCCGAAATGAACAGGGTCGATGTGGACGTGTTCAGGCACCACCACCCGCAAGGAGCTGAAGAGCGCGAGCCATCGGCGACGAGGCATTCGGAGAGGTTCGTGACAAGCATGCGACGCCACTCTTCGGAGAAAACTGCAGCGGGGCAGAGACAACCAACCCCTTCGCGGGAACACAAGCAGCGAGCACACCCACCACACTCAGGAGATGTAATGTCATGCAAAGCACGCCGACTCTGCAGACCTGATCGTGGTGCTGCCCCTCTGGGAAGTTCGTGGAGGTGTAGTTGCAAGCCCAAAACAACCAAAGGCGATCCCATCAGGGGAACACTTCAGACGGGAATAGTCATGACAGAAGGGTTGATGTGAGTGAGTTTGGGGATAGCCAGCTGTGCGTGCAGACACACAATGGTGACCCTCACACTAGAAGGAAGACCAGACGGGATACCGAAAGATGACCCATGCGCTATGCGGATGCAACAGAAGGACATGACAAGGGACTCTGCACGATCAGCTGTGTCCTGCCGAGGACTCAGGATGAGCAGCTGTGATGTGAACGGACTCTGGATGATCAGCTGTGACGGACGGGGACTCTGGATGACCAGCTGTGAATTGTGACGTGACGGACTCGGAGCCCAGCTGTCGAGCGTGACGGGGACTCTGGTGGACACGCGGGGACGTTGAAGGACTCAGGAAGAAACAGACTGTGACTTGAAGGACTCAGGAAGATGCTCTGTGATGTGAAGAGGCTTGGCAGATCGCTGAGACTCTGATGGAATCCTAAGATCAGTTGTGACTTGACTAGATCATAAAATCAGCTGGTGACCCCTTGGGTCCAGACTCAATAATAAAACTGTGATCATTTGAATAAGGACGATCGAACTTTGACTAGACTCGACGTACGGAAGATCAACTGTGACTAGGACTTGACTCGGGAAGATAGCTGTGGCTTGACTGAACTCAGGGAAGAGAACAGCTGTGACTAGACATGACTGAATGCTAATAAACTGTTACTTGACCACTGAACTCATGATGAGGCAAACCGTGAGTCTTGGAAGCTAGATGCATAGTTGTGTCCGCCACTGTGATGTTGCTGTCCACGTCGCGCATCTTTGTGACGAGTGCTCTAGTGGGGCAAGCATTTGGCGATCAGGCTCCGCTGCTGTCGCCATTTTGTGAGCGTGCTCTGGTAAAGCCGCCACTTCAGTCACAGACACTGTCGCATTCTTCTTCCGCGACACCCACAGTAAACAAAGATTCGACAGTCAACAAAGCATAATCCATGAACTGAGCGAGTGATCAACGTGGACCCTCGCGTCTAAGCTTAGCCCAAGAGGTTGATTTAAGCCATCACAGAAAACTCTATCAATAAGCAGTCGGGTAAATCAGAATAGTGAGCGATGGCTAGAAACTCTCGAATATGGTTCTCCAAAGATCGGGGGCCCTGTTTAAGGGCTAACAAAATTCTTGCCGTGTCCATACCTGGCCAATATTCTTTGGAAAAGCCGAGTCTCTGACGGAAAGGGGGTACAGGCTAAACAATACTCAGCAGAGAAAGGTGGTTGGAGTGGGTGTTATATAGTGAGTGAGGTGATTAGAAACAGCTGTGTGCAATCAGTGCAGTGTGAAAATCGTGCAAAGAATGATGGGATATGTAGTCCGGGGTTCTATGCAACAGTTTGTGTTGTGCGAGAGTCAATGAAATGGAAAGGGTGACCTCTGGTGGTGAATAAACGGAAGTCCATGGACTGAATTCGTGACAGCTCTCTAAATTTTTATATTTGTTCCAAACTATACCGATTTACATTAAGAAATCTTTTTTTGCTCATTTAAATAAGATAATCTCGTCTGATGTTTGGAATAAGAAACCCCCCAGAATACGTCTACAATTTCTGCAAAACCCTAAAGAACAGGGGGGATGGCTCTCCCAAATTTTCAACTATATTATTGGGCTTGTAACTTAAGAGCTCTGACTTATTGGCAAGGTTCACATTATATAAATCACGTACCAGATTGGATCCAGATAGAATCCTCAGCCTGCCTTCCTTCCTCGCTTTCAGCCCTTCTATTTTCACCCTTGCCGATGGGTCTATACTCCCAATCGTTGCACCCAATGGTATGGAACTCCATTCAGATTTGGGCCCAAATTCGCAAATATTTCGGATGGCAAAAAGGTTCAATTTGTGCCCCAGTTGCCAGAAATCATAGATTTTCTCAGCCTCTGAACGACCAGGCATTCTTGCTATGGCAAGAAAAAGGTATCTTAACATTTAAAGATCTTTTTGCTGATGGCTGCTTCTTGTCTTTTGCCCAATTAGAATCTCAATTTAAAATACCTAAAGCCCACTTTTTCAGATAATCTACAGGTGCGCGATTTCACATGCAATAATTTTTCCTCTTTTCCTTCCCTTCCTGAACGAAACCCTATTGATCAACTTTTTTCTGACAACCCAGAACAAAGAGGAACCATTTCTGGCTTATTTACAAAACTTTTATCATTATTATCCACTTCTATAACTGCACAAAGAGACTTCTGGCAACTGGACCTTAAAGGGGTCATATGATGCTTTTTTTAAAGATAATTATTTTGTGTATTTGGTGTATCAGAATATGTTGACATGCTTTAATGTTCAAAAAACACATTATTTTTCAAATACTGTACATTATTGTAGGTCCTCTATTAGGGGTGGGAAAAATAATAGTTTTTTCGATGCATCGTTGTTCCGCATTAAACGATTCTGAATCGATGCAGAGATTTTAAATAACGCTGTCTAAGTTTAAATGAAAAAAGTCAGATTTGTGCTCGTTTGCATTACATTCTATCGCATGTGCTACGTTTACGTGCGTTTCTTATGTCAGACATAGTACGTCTGCGTTCGCTGAGGCGCTAGTACGTGACAAAATGGCTGAAGCTACACACATTAGAGCGGCACCTGCAACGTTAAAAGCCGATGTTTGGAGGCATTTTGTTTTTTTAGAAACCAAGAAAGACGGCAAACGGACACTTGATAAAAGCTACATTATGTGTAGGATGTGTGAGGTGAAAATAAAATATTTTGGCAACACAACAAACAAAAATCACCTTCGTCGCTGCCATGCAGATGTGAACGCAGAAGGACCCGTTGTTGCTGCTAACCAAACAACTCTTCCAGCTTCAATATTAAACACTCTTCCTGCAAACTCGCAAAGGGCAAGGAAAATTACAAAATCCATTGCCGAGTACATTGCATCGGATTTGCGCCCTTACTCCGTGGTGGAAGGAAGGGGGTTTAGTGCAATGATGCATACAATGGATCCACGGTATAAAATCCCCTCACGTTGTTTTTTCGCAGAGACAGTAATACCAAATCTGTACCAAAGCACCAAAACAACAGTACTGGAGTCGCTGAAAAAAGCAGGTAAAATAGCATTGACTTGTGATGCCTGGCCATCTGTTGCTACGGATTCGTACATCACTGTAACAGCCCATTATATCTCGGATGACTGGCGGTTGTTGCAAACTAGGGCTGTCTACGAGAGTCACACAGGCGCTAAAATAGCTGACCTAATACAAAAAATCGCTGAGGAATGGCAGTTTCCCACGAGAGACTTCGTGTTAGTGACCGACAATGCATCAAACATGGTTGTTGCTGCTCAGCTGGGGGGATTTGTGCATGTGCAATGTTAATGCTGTCTGTTTTCTATTTGTTACAGCAAATGCTGCTACTGGAACTTTTTGAATATTCCACTTGCACACTGTTAATAAAGTAATAGTGTGAAATATCTTTTTTTTCTTCACTCTTGAGTTCTGTGGTTGTTTAAAAAGTAGTAGAATTTTACATAGATGGTACAACATTGTGATGCATCGTTAATCGTAATCGAATCATGGGCTTCAGAATCGTAATCAAATCGAATCGTGAGATACCCATAAATTCACACCCCTATCCTCTATGCCCCGCCTCTCTCAAACGCTTCATTTTCTACAAAGTCCCTCCTTCCGACAAGCGCAGTCTGCTCTGATTGGCCAACTGACCCAGTGCATTGTGATTGGCCCAACATCACAAGCACTGGTCAGAAATGTAACGCCCCTTACCATAATCACGAACTTCATCTTTCAAAATAAATGTAAAGACAGTATATACAGTGGGTATGGAAAGTATTCAGACCCCCTTAAATTTTTCACTCTTTGTTATATTACAGCCATTTGCTAAAATAATTTAAGTAATTTTTTTTCCTCATTAATGTACACACAGCACCCCATATTGACAGGAAAAACACAGAATTGTTGACATTTTATTAAAAAAGAAAAACTGAAATATCACATGGTCCTAAGTATTCAGACCCTTGGCTGTGACACTCATATATTTAACTCAGGTGCTGTCCATTTCTGATCATCCTTGAGATGGTTCTATCCTTCATTTGAGTCCAGCTGTGTTTGATTATACTGATTGGACTTGATTAGGAAATCACCTGTCTATATAAGACCTTACAGCTCACAGTTCATGTCAGAGCAAATGAGAATCATGAAGTCTGCCTGTGAACTGCCTGAAGAGCTCAGAGACAGGATTGTGGCAAGGCACAGGTCTGGGCAAAGGTACAAAAAAAATTTCTGCTGCACTTAGGGTTCCTAAGAGCACAGTGGCCTCCATAATCCTGTGCAATGGAACACGTTGGGACGACCCAGAACTTTCTAGAGTGGCGTCCAGCCAAACTGGCTATCGGGGGAGAAGAGCCTTGGTGAGAGAGGTAAAGAGAACCCAAAGATCACTGTGGCTGAGCTCCAGAGATGCAACCGGGAGATGGGAGAAAGTTGTAGAAAATCAACCATCACTGCAGCCCTCCACCAGTCGGGACTTTATGGCAGAGTGGCCCGACGGAAAGCCTCTCACCGTGCAAGACACATGAAGGCCTGCATGGAGTTTGCTAAAAAAAAACACCTGAAGGACTCCAAGATTGTGAGAAATAAGATTCTCTGGTCTGATGAGACAAGATAGAACTTTTTGGCCTTAATTCTAAGCGTATGTGTGGAGAAAACCAGGCACTGCTCATCACCTGTCCAATACAGTCCCAACAGTGAAGCTGGTGGTGGAAGCATCATGCTGTGGGTGTGTTTTTAAGCCTGCAGGGACAGGACGACGGGCGCATTCATCTTTCCTCGATTGCAACAAGTATCAGGGATATGCTGGACGAAAACCTTCTCCAGAGTGCTCAGGGTCTCAGACTGGGCCGAAGGTTTACCTTTACAAGACAATGACCCTAAGCACACAGTTAAATAACGAAGGAGTGGCTTCACAACTTGTGACTGTTCTTGAATGGCCCAGCCAGAGCCCCTGACTTAAACCCAATTGAGCATCTGGAGAGACCTAAAAATGGCTGTCAACCAACGTTTACCATCCAACCTGACAGAACTGGAGAGGATCTGCAAGAAGGAATAGCAGAGGATCCCCAAATCCAGGTGTGAAAAATTGGCATCTTTCCAAAAAGACTCATGGAGTAATTAGATCAAAAGGGAAAAAAAAAAAAAAAAAAAAAAAAATGGGTGTCTTATACTAAATACTGACGCAAAGGGTCTGAATACTTAGGACCATGTGATCTTTCAGTTTTTCTTTTTTAATAAATCTGCAAAAAATGTCAACAATTCTGTGTTTTTCGGTCAATATGGGGTGCTGTGTGTATATTAATGAGGAAAAAAATTAACCTAAATGATTTTAGGCAAATGGCTGCAATCTAACAAAGAGTGAAAAATTTAAGGGGTCTGAATACTTTCCCTACACACTGTATATATATGTCATTAGTTTGCATCGTTCAACCCGAAAGGAAAACAGAGTCGCGTGACAGACACAGTGATGAATCTGGTATGTTTTTGCAGTACACAAGCCACGGTTAAGAACGCTGACTCCACTTTGATGTGACTCTGTCTCTCTCTTTCTCACGCACACACACACACACACACAAAAACTCCGCATTTGAACAGTCAATAGCCAATACTTAAACTAATAACAAAAACAGTGTGATTCAGAAGCGCCAGATTGTCATACCAAAGTCAGAATGACATCCTCTCCTAGGTTCACGAAACGGTCAACCATAAAATGCATTGCTGTTCTGTTGAAAGTAATCTTAAAGATTCCTAAATACATCTACTTTCGAAAGGCCCATAAAATGGGCTTTTGCTTTCGCCTAGAACACACAGCGTCTCTCTGACATGCTGTTTCAACACTAACTGCAGTTACTGAAACCCCGCCTTCTTTCTTTGCATGCACATTTAAGCGGCATTATGCTAATATTTCCACATAGTGAGGTGGATATGTGGGGGAGTGTTAGAACGAGACGTTTTAGGGGGGGGCAGAGTCTGAATTTGATAAAGATATCCTTGGTTTTGAGACTTTAAGCTCTTTGCAACTTCAGCGATCTTATCATGCACAATCAGCTTTGTAACACTCAGGAAGGAAAAACTGGAAAGCATCATATGACCCTTTAATAATATCATGACAGGACGGCAGAATGAGGCTATATATAGAATTCGTGGATCGTCTATTTGTGCTAGACACAGTCTTATTCAATTTAAAGTGGTACATAGACTTCATCTTTCCAAGGCCAAACTGGCAAAGATGTATCCCTCGGTTGACCACATAATGCACCACAGTAACAACCGATGTACACTCACAGGCTAGAGAATACCCATAATGCACTTAAAGGGTTGTGCCAAATTTATTCCCTCATCTCGCCAGAAAGTGGTGCCCTCAGCTGAACCAACCATTCATCTGTTTTTCATACCACTGGTCCAATGTGGGTACAGCATTATATCGTATAGTATAAAGTTTGGTATATAAATTTTGTTTAAATTGATCATTAAATAATTTAAGTAAGGTTTATACATGCTAGTTTAGAGCTTAGCCATTTTGCTAAGTTACAAATGATTATTAAACAGCAAGCACAAACTATGCAAAAGCGGCAGACTCAATCGTTTTCATTCACTCCTTCAACTACGCTATACTAGTGCACTAATGTAGGGAAGGGTATGCGGGTGATTTTGAACACAGCAATAGCCTCATCTTTCAAATTTTGTCCATTTTATCACAAAATTCAAACAAATAATGTTTTTCCATACCGAAATGCAACTTCAAAGCTGAGGTACGTACATTTGCTTTTGTGTACCATTACAACCCTAGAAGGCAAATGATAGGATTTAGAAAAAACGAAACCAAAATTTCCTGACAAGTTAATTTTTTAATTTTAATTTTTTTTTAACTCAGACGAATGAATAATTTTAATCCCTGCTTAATGTTGATCCCTGGACATTCTCATAAAATTATTAATGGATTATACCCAAATTGCTCTAAATTCCTGTGTTCTAGAATACATATAATCACTGCCAAATGTGCTTCAACTAAGTGCATAAAGGCCCCAATATACTTCAAGGTAAATCGAAGTCTTTGATGTGGAAATCTTTTCAGGTAAACCTAACCCCATTACTTTAGTCAAAAGGTGCTAAGAAGCTCAAAAATACCCAAAAAGGCTACAAAAAAATAAAAAATCCTTTAAATTCTTTAAAGCTTGTTGTAAGTGACACTTCCTGTTGCTAGTTGGCAGCGTTATGATTGTTACTCGCAATAAGTCACTCGCAATAAGTCACGTCCATGCTTCCATCAAACATACAGCTCAAATTTGAACTACATCAGTCAACGTGTGTGAAAATTATAACATGCTATTTATTTCCTTTTTTTTTTGGCGAAAGTTTACCACCTTGCCTCAGCCAAACCATTCAGTATCATAAATCCATTAACATTTTAGCATCTTCAGTGTCTTGGCATTGTGTTGACTGAGTTTGGTGGCAATTGCATTAATTCTCTAGAAGGAGTATGTAAAGGTTCCGAGTAGCCGACTTCTCTTGAGCAGAGCATATGACATGCAGCGCAAAAGTTGTTCAGCTTTGATGAGTCCTATACATGTATTGGGTTTAGTGCATATACTTTCACAGCTTTGGGCCCTAATCAGAAAGTAGTGTTAATGAAGTGCATAACATCTTGACATGGCGTTAAATATCTGAGGTGTGTGGTTAACAGGTTTGCAGACCATGGCTGTATGCTGCAGGTGAGGGATGTCAAGTTTTTTCCTGATGGACGCTCTGTGGTGGACACCATAGGCATTGCTCGTTTTAGAGTGCTCACTCACGGCCAGAGAGATGGATACCACACAGCAAAGATTGAATATTTGGAGGATAAAAAGGTATAGAGATTTTGCAGTCTATGAGCACAAAAGTCCAAATCCAAAAATGGTATATTGTGTTGGTGTGTGTGTGTGTGTGAGAGAGAGAGAGAGAGAGAGAGAAAATAACAAAATCACCAGTCTTCCACACTGACCATATATGTGCATGTGTGTTCAGGTTGAAGGAGAGGTTTTGACTGAGCTCCTGAAGTTGCATGACTCTGTGTATGATCAGGCCTTGGGCTGGTTCACTTCCCTTAAAGATGATATGAAGAACCAGATCATCAGCCACTTTGGGCAGCTGCCTGTCAAAGACTCTGACCCACAGGTGAATGTTTGGATCAAATCATTCTCACATTTGTTCTAAATCATTGTAATCTTACCTCTAAACTGTCTGCTGCATATCAGACCCGTATTTAATTTTTATTTAAAAATTATTGTAGTTTTTAAAATGGCAGGCTAATCTAATACATTCAGTGCTAATGTTTGATTGTGTTCTTTTTTTTTTCTCAGGATAATCCCAATGGTCCTGCGTGGTGTTGGTGGCTGTTGGCTGTGCTGCCGCTGGAAAACAAAGCCCAACTGACCATCCTTGCCATGAACACTCTTAAGGATCGGCTAATCGCCATCCGCAGGGTCCTCATTTTTGTAACTCGCAAGCGCCCTCGATGATAAATGAGGTCTTCGTCTAAATGAGATTATCAACATCAGCCCATAGCTTGGGAATGCTGATTCAGGCTGGGGTCACTGAGGTTTCTTCCAGCGGCCATCTTGGTCCGTCATTGCAGCATGCAACCCTCACCTGTGACATTGTTCAATAAAAAAAATTTGCATCTAAATATGTTAATTTAGGCTCATCAGTTGGCAGTGGTGAGCTAAGTTGTAGTCATGCTATGAGAGAGATAATCATTAATGGCCTACATTAGGAAGTTCTCATTTAGTTCAGGTGCAGTAAATCCGTTTACCAGTTTAACAGTAGCATCAAACATGAAAACAGTGGGAAGTTCTTTTTAAGCATCTTCGGTCTTTTGAAAATAACACCTCTGTTTTGTGCCTAGGTAGTGTGTACGACTGACCAAATGCTTCCCATGGGCTTGCAAATATAAAAACTGGCCTTGTGTGTTAGTTAAAAAAATCCATGTGCTTCAGTTGGGAAATGAGCAGTCATCTTATTTCCATATTGTAAAATGTCTAATTTTACTTAATTTAATATTACATGTACTGTAACCCTGCTTTCTCTGTATCTTTGTTTCTTATACACATTTAGATGTCTAGTTCATTCACAAAACATAAACTCTGTCAGAAATTACAACGTTCTATTGACATCCATTTAATTTTCCCCCATGGGTTTAAAAGGCTGCACACTCCTACCTTGAATACAGCCTTAATGATATTTAGTAACAACAACAGGTGTTGTTTTTATATTTCAAGAGTCTGTTTGTGATTTTTGTCATGAAGTGAATATTAATTGGAAAAAATGTAAACATTCAGAATGAGTAAATTGTAAACTGGAGCAAAATTGTGTGAAGTCCTACTATAAATCATGTTTGAACAAGCACCATTTTTATGCGTGACGTGTAATATACATGTAGAGTGTAATGTGTGGATGGGTGGCTTATGTCTATATATTAATCTTTATAGACTATGAGAGGCCTTCGAGCATTCATTCAGTTTCTTCTCATTGTTCTTTTCTCTGTGACGTGCATGTCTTGTGTATGTCCATTATCTACCTTTTCCTGTGCAAATTACTACTTAAATGCTGCATTTTTGGTGTAAATGTGTAAATCAATATGAAATAAATCCTATTTTATATTTTAAAGCAAACAAATGTCTGTTTCTATGTGCCTTTTCAAAGCCATGAATTGAATGAGTCAGAGAAGTCTGACAGTCATTACAATGTTTGCTATAGGAAGTAACTTTACGTGCTATGATGTTACTCATACAAGCCCAGCTGACCATCCTCGCCATGAACGCTCTTAAGGATCGGCTAATCACCATCCGCAGGGTCCTCATTTTTGTAACTCGCAAGCGCCCTCGATGATAAATGAGGTCTTGGTCTAAATGAGAATATCAACATCAACCCATTGCTTGGGAATGCTGATTCAGGCTGGGGTCACTGAGGTTTCTTCCAGCGGCCATCTTGGTTCGTCATTGCAGCACGCAACCCTCACCAGTTAGTCACCTGTGACATTGTTCAATGAAAAAAAAAATTACATCTAAATATGTTAATTTAGGCTCATCAGTTGGCAGTGGTGAGCTAAGTTGTAGTCATGCTATGAGAGAGATCATCACTAATGGCCTACATTAGGAAGTTCTCATTTAGTTCAGGTGCAGTCAAACCGTTTACCAGTTTAATAGTAGCATCAAACATGAAAACAGTGGGAAGTTTGTTTTTTAAGCACCTTCGGTCCTTTGAAAATAACACCTCTGTTTTGTGCCTAGGTAGTGTGTATGACTGACCAAATGATTCCCATGGCCATGGGCTTGCAAATATCTGTCATTTATGTCTTAATAGATTGGATAAATATTACATGAAATTTTAAGAATTGAAATCATATTAGATTTATTTCGTCTTCATTCTTTTCATCTTTCATTTCAGTTCAATTTTGTCATGAATACTATGGATGGACGGACGGACGGACGGACGGACGGATAAGATAGATAGATAGATAAAATTAAGGCAGGCTAGTTGTCAATCCCTCATTGGACAATGTCTACCTGTAACTTATTTTCATAATTTTATTTTCAATGTGTAAACAATTAAGTGCCTGAGCCTGACCAGATCATCTTTTTGAAAGTATGCCCTGGTTGACCCTTTTATGGAAGTACTTCAGTACATTACAACACAAGCATATTTATTTTTTAAGCTACAGACAATATACAGTATACCAGACTGTATACATACATTTAAGATATGTATGCACAACAGATATGAATAACCACTTCACTGAAGCTCGTCAGTGGTTTAAAAAAATACCTTTTTGAATGAATGCTACAGCTCTTCAACCATCAACATGACATAGAGACTCCATGTAGACATGGTTGGCAATAATGCCAACATGAGTTATTGTGCTCTTGTGCCAAGGCCATATCGTAGAGTAGGTTTATATCAACATCTGCTAAATAAAGTCTACCATATTACACTTTTCTAATTGGATGGTCTTTTTAACCCTCTTGTTGTGTTCCAGTCATTTTGACCTGGAGAGGGTTTTCCTAAAATTGCTAGTTAATGTTATTGCATTGGACTAAGAGGTACATAAGCTCAAATCAATCATTTCCAAAAATAAATACAAAATCTTTTTAAAAGGCTAATCATTTTTGACCAGGAAAACCCTATTTAGGTAAAGGATTTTCAGCACAGTACAATGGTTCATGCTTAAGTTTTTAGCAGCATGATGCATCATTTTGATTCTCACTTTCTTCCTATTCAAGACAACAGATATGTCTGCATTGACTGACAGCTGTTGACAACAGTGATGTGTTGCCATTTTCAAAGAAGCTCATAACATGGAATCAGTGTCCTACAGTTTTACAGAAAGGTGTGTTTGGATAATGATTCAGAAATGATGCAAGAACGTACTCGGTTACTGACGTAACCTCGGTTCCCTGAGATACGGAACAAGTACTGCGTCTGTTTCAGTCGTTTTTTCTTGATGACTTGCACCTTTCAAGAACGCATGTAACCTGCATGGGCCCAGGTGGTTCGTACAGTGGCATAAAACAAACCAATAGCTCGGTAAAGCCCGCCAAAGCCCGCCCAAAGGCCGGTCCCATCTGTTTATACACCAATAATCCTCAGGTTACTTACTTTCACTGAAGCGACGACTGAGTCGTGCAGCTACATAGCACAGCAAAGTACGCAGTACTCGTTCCGTATCTCAGGGAACCGAGGTTATATTAGTTAAAAAAAAAAAAAACCCGGTCCGTTCCCTATCGATACTTCACTCGTACTGCGTCTGTTTAAGACGCTTGGGGAACCAGTACAATCCCGCCGTGCTATGCTAGAGGAATGACTAATACTTGAACTTGCCTTATGCACCCAAGGGGGCCCAGAGGGACCAAGTATTTTGCAGGGAAGCCCCGCAAAAGGTAGTAGGGCTAAACTCAGAGAGGTCGGCCCAGTCTTGTATCATCGTCCCGATATTAATTCAGTACAGCCTCAGAAATCACTGAGGGCCAAGAGCGTACATGAAGGAGGCAAACGCCAAGCACTGGTTGTCATATGATAGAGTGCCCTGCTATGCAGAAAGGACCCGCGCCTGTAAGGCCAGGATGTCCAGACTATAGAATCTGGCAAATGTGGACGGCGAGGCCCAGCCGGCCGCCGCACAAATTTCTGCAATGGACACAACCGCTAGACCAAGCCCGGAATATGGCAATGCCTTACTCTTCCCATGGGGTATTGAAGGCCCAAAGAAGAGTATGCTAGCATAGTAGCGTCAATTATCCATTTGAAAAGTCTCTGCTTCGTAACCGGACAACCCTTGGTGCGGCCACCAAAGCATGCAAATAGCTGATCTGACCGCCTGAACGGGGCAGAACGCTCAACATAGACTTTCAGTGCCCTGACGGGACAGAGTAAGTTCAACTCTTGGTCAGGGGTGGACTTACCCATTAGTCAAAGGTAGGCGACCGCCTTGGGCCCTCAAAAGCCAAGGGCCCCTAAAATGCTTTTCATAAGATATGCGCATTAAGCGCGGACACGCGAACGTTTGTCGTTTACGGTGTTTATTTCCACGACAACCGTGCGAGTCCATGGCGCCTGCAGGTGTAGGGCTGTACAGACCGATGAGTACCATGAGCGCTCAGACTGATCTGAGATTTGCCCCCGCAAACATTTCAGCAGTTATTATAGGCCTGTGTCGCGTATTTCTGTCGACTGAACCCATGCCGTTAATTATGAATTTATCAGTCTTTTGCATGCCAAAGTCAATTTCTGCATAGAAAAATTTTGCCAAATAGAAGCAGAAAATCGTGCTATACTACGCACTTTCATGAGATCGGGTTAGACTACAACAATTAATTTGCACTTGTCTAGTTTACAACTGTGCATGCACATTCAGAACACCTTTACATTCAAGCTACCCGTAACATTTATAGTGAAAAGTACTTTAAAGCGTCTGGAATGCAATAAAGTACATATCATACAAAATTGCGTTGCAGCAAATCCTTTAAATGTGTTCAGAACAGAGCAACATAAAAATCAGAAAAAGCAGCTATACAATTATAGGACAAAGTTTTACATATATGCCATTATAATTAGTGTTTTATTTTTTAACTGTATGGCATTATAAAATAAAACGCAAATTATAATCTGGCCTTCCATCAATTATAGTGATGAAAAAATGACTTGCCATCTAATTGGATGTGCCTTTAGAGAGAAATGCACGGATTACATAATGAAAGTTTATTTTATTAGGAGTCTATTTTCGATTTGAATTATTTCGTTTTAAAGTAGTAATTTAAAGCTTTCTATATATTGTGATCATGTCCGGTTTCGGTTCATTTTTGTGAAGTGCTCCTGTTCAAGACCGAAACGGCAGAAAGCGTTTGTTTTCTTTATTTTGTAAAAGCACAACGTTTTGTTGATATTGTGAGAGCACACAAATAAACTAGACCCTTTACAGTTTAGAATAATGTATTACTCTTACCTTTATGAGCAAAAAAAAAAGTGAAACAAAAAAAACCCTGCGTAGTTTAAGTGTTTCCACTTAAAAAAATGCAAGTGATCGCACTGGCGCCTCCATGTCCTGCAGAGCACGCTTCAGCTTCCACTCCTCCGCAAAGCGATTGGATATGTGTCTAACTGCGCACATTTATCTAGGTTAAACATTTTAAACTAGCATTGTGATATACTTGAACTGTTTTATATATAAATGTTATTTTAGGCAAGTCCTGATGATTTGAAAAGGCTAAATTGATCAAACATAGGCTATAAGCTATGATCAATTCACTGTCTGCCGCTGGCCTTTACTTAAAACAAAAACATTTAACGAACAAAAAAATACTCCAAATGTTTCTCTAAATTTACTTTATAAAAAAAACTTTACCATTACATACAAAACTATTCTAATAACTGAAACATTAGTATAAGCTTTTTTTGGGAAACGGGGAAAAAAGACGGGCTTAATCCACTTCATCCAACGCTGTTTTGTTCTCATGCTCTTGAGACAGGGCATCGATATATTTATTTTGGGGTGTGTAACTGTATAATTGCCTTTTCATTATTTTTTCAGTTTTATTTAAATTTGTTGTTAAAACAACTAAAAATAAATGTATTTTAAAGTTTAGAATTAGACAGCCTTTGCACACAGGCTTACTCTGAAAACAACAAAATGGAACCTCAAGGTTGATCTAGGAAAATGTGTGCAAATGTATAGGGCCCTATTCCTATATTTTGCCTGGGGCCCCCAATTCATTAAATCCGCCCCTGCTCTTGGTCTTGCTCCGAAGGAGGAAGCACCGATATAGTTATTACCTGTGCTTTAAATGGAGTAGAGAGCATTTTAGGTACATAACCATGCCTCGGCTTTAGGATGATATTGGAGTCGTTGGGCCCGAATTCGAGGCAGGTGGGGCCACTGATAGCGCCAGCAGAACTCCTCATACCTTACCGATGCGAATGCTATTTCTTTAAACGTCAGGGTGACGAATGGCAGTGGACTGTAGCGGTTCAATTGGAAGGCTCTTCAGAGCCCTCAACACCGTGGGCAGATCCCATGTAGGGACAGTGTTGGGGCGAGTTCCCTGACTTGCCTGATCGCCTGTGGAATCAGAGCGATCGGGGGAAAAGCGTAAAGGAGGAGGTTGGGCCAGTCGTGGGCCAACGCTGTCCTTCGAAAAGTAAGTTGGGCAATGAGAGTTGTCTTCTGAGGCGAAGAGGTCGACCTCTGCCCTGCCGAAGATCTCCCAGATTTTCTGAACCGTTTGAGGGTGGAGAGTCCACTCCTCCGAGGGGACATTGCTCCGAGACAGCATGTCTGCTCCTTGGTTCAGCCTGCCCGGTATATGCGCTGCTCTCAGTGAGCGCAAGTTGAGCTGAGCCCATTCCAAGAGGCACTCCACAAGTGCGAAGAGGCGCTTCAAGGAGAGACTGCCCTGGCGATTTATATAGGACACCACTGTCATGCTGTCTGAGCGGACTAGCACGTTGTGTCCCCTTAGGTCTGGCAGAAAGGTTCGGAGGCCCAGACACACTGGCAGCATTTCCAGGCAGTTGATGTGAAGCCAGCCTTCCTCTTTTGACCAGTGGCCGAAAGCTAGCTTGCCATCGCACTGCACTCCTTAACCCGTGTTGGAGGCGTCTGTCAAGACTACCTTCCTTCTGCAGACCATTCCCAGGGGCACGCCCCGTTCCATCCAACGAATATCTTTCCAAGGGGCCAGGGCTGCTACACAGGCCCGGTCCACCTTGACATGAAGGCGTCCTGAGACTCCATCGCGGGAGGAACGCGTGGTTTTAGCCAGTACTGAAGGGGTCTCATGCGGAGCAGGCCCGGCTGTAGTACCGGTGATGCAGAGGCCATGAGGCCTAGCATTCTCTGAAACACCTTGAGGAGGGGGCGAGAGGCTCCAACTCTGAATGAGGCCGTGAGCTGCTGAATGGCCAGCGCTCGTTCTGGCATGGCTATAGCCCTCATTTGGGCTGAGTCTAAAACTGTTCCCAGGAGCGATATCTGTTGGCTGGGGGACAGAGTGCTCTTGGCAAAATTGACCCTGAGTCCCAGGCATTCTAAGTGGCTGAGGAGGAGGGATCTGTGAGATAGTAGCTCGTCCTCTGACTGGGCCATAATGAGCCAGTCATCGAGGTAATTAGAATGTGGATTCCCGTCTGTCTCAGCGGGGAAAGAGCCGCATCCATGCACTACGTAAAAATGCGAGGAGCTAGGGACAGTCCAAAGACAAGGACTGTGTATTGATATGCCACTCCCTTGAAGACGAATCTCAAGAATCATCTGTGACGGGGGGCTATCTGGATGTGAAAGTAAGCATCTTTCAGGTCCAGCGAAATGAACCAGTCCCCTGGGCATTGTAAGGATAAAAGAAACTAAAATACTTTGATCTCCTGAGAAACAAACAATACACTGGCATCTTCAAGACACCCCACAGAGGGGTGGTGCAGGAAACGCCTCTCTCACATATGCATCGGTGCCTTTTCATCTGCTCCCTCCACTGTATTCACTCAGCATGGTCAATAGTATAATTTTCTATATGAATGCAAATAAGATTTACATTCGTGTTTGGTTTCATTTGAATAGTTTCATGGCAAGTGGTACAATGGTCTTAATCTTACTAAAAGATAATACAGATCCTAAGAGTTAAGAGAAACTTTGATTACCGTAGAGAGCAATCCCATGCAAATTACCTTTTGTTCCCATTGAGGTGTAGACCACCCAGGTCTGGGACCTGGCTTAATGCAAATTCCAATTGTTTGTACAGGTCTCCATTTGGAGGATGTTTTATCTTGGTTTTGTGTTTAAAGGATTGTAGCAAAAGGGTCAGTGCGATTCTGTAGTCAGAGAGCCTGTAGTATGGAGTGTCTCCACACACTCTGTATTATGTATTTTTCTAATACATATAATATATTTAATCTCAGTTATGCATTTTACTCTTAGATTCGTCTTTGAGAATTTGATGTCTTGTATTGATTTGATATCATTGAATTGGCTATGGAGATAATTGGCATAATACATATTTACCTGACTGATAATAAATTGTTACATTTGATTTATTCTGACTTACTCTGAAATTATTTTCTCAAATAGATTAAGTGAAGGCTTATGTTTCCACAAATCTGCGACCAGGGTTAAGTGCACATTAGATCTCAGAAGATGAAGCATGGGGCGCATCAGGTGAGAATCTAAATTTCTGACTAACCGCTTGACCTTAGTTTAAATTGTACTCAGTTACATTAACCATGTATATGATTTCAGAGTTAATTAAGTTGTACAAAGCCAGATTAGCTGTCGGGGTCTAGACAAAGGTTGTCTAGAAGAACCGCTGATTAATATTTTTGAGGGTTAATTAGTTGTACGAAGCTAGCAGCTGTCGGGTCTAGACAAAGGTGTCTAGATAACCGCATGATTAATGTCCGAATATTATATGGTTACCATCGGTCTATGAGGGTGGGGTGGGTGGGGGACTTTACTCGGTCTCCTGACTACAGTTCATTACCTCTCCTTTGGTGTACTCCTCTATCGCCACCGCCTTCTCCTTCGATCCTCTATCGCTGTGTCTTCGCGGGGTCTAGCAGCTCGCCCCGAGCGACCCCCATATGCTCTCCTTGTTTGCCGGGTGTTCTTTCGTTTTCATCCTCCTCTCTTAATCTTGTGTACTGACACCCCCCTACATGCTCTGCACACATCATGATTATTACGTTACCCGTATATCAGGCCTGAATGAAGAGAGAGTGGCTCCGGTCGCCACCAAGCGAAGGGGCCCGGTCCTCCTCTGCTCTGCCGTCACGGACGCCCGCTAAGTGACGGGCTACTATCCGAAAGCTGCGTCGTCTGCTCCCGCCAGGCGGCGTGAGCCCCTGCACAGCGCCCGAGCTTGAGCCAACATACCGCGGATTAATGTCGGAATATTACATGGGTAGGTGTAGGGGGCTAAACATTAGCCACAAACCTCTGAATAAGGATTAGAATGGCGAGTTTTGTGATCGTGGAGCCCACGCATAGCGGCCGGCGTGAGACATCCTAAAATCGACATAGATTCCTAGTGAACGAGAAAAATACAAAGTAAAGAGTTAATTATAATAATCGAATGTAAGAATAATCAGAGACTGACAAAAAACCAATTTGCCTTTCAACCTAAATTTGAGTTCATACTAAAATGGAGTCAGATTGAGTTAAAACTAAATTGAATAACTCTGCGCGCTGAAAAAACCAAACACGCAAGAGACCTTCATCCGCCACTGGATACCTTCTTTGGGCCAAGTGCGCGGACCTTACAGCATACTTGTGAGAGGATAGCCGTGGGAGCAACTGGTGATGCGGGCTTCGTGGGATGCTGAGTCGGCACATTTTTGGGGCGATTAGAACCAGCCGTTGAGCTGGAGCGCTTTGGCAGGAAGTGTCACATTGCTTGGACGACTTCTATGCAGCGGTAAAGCGTTCAGCGAAGCCCTCAACTGCAGGTCCATACAGGCCAGTAGGGGAAGCCGGGGAGTCGAGGGAGGGGACCTTATCCGCATCCTTGATCTCCATGAGGTTTAGCCATAGATGGTGCTCCAGCACTACTAGGCTGGCCATGGATCTGCCAGTCACCTGCGCTGTCATCTTGGTGGCGCGTAGAGCCAGGTCGTCGAGCTTGCGCAGCCCTTAAAAGCTGCGGGGTCCGGGCTGGACTTGTCCATGCAACGGAGGAGCTTGGTCTGGAAAACTTGTAAGACCGCCATGGAATGAAGTGCCAAGGCCGCTTGTCCAGCAGATGAGTAGGCTCGACCAGCGATAGCTGAAGTCGCCCTACATGGCTTGGACGGGTGGGCCGCCTTTGCCTTCCAGCCGATGGCCGTGGGCGGGCAGAGATGCGCGGCCACTGACTCATCCAGGGGAGGCAGTCTGTTGTACCCTTTTTCTTCAGCGCCGTCAACAGACGTGAGGGCAGACGAAGATGGGGCACGAAGGCGGGCCGAGAAGGGGGCGTGCCAAGACCTGGTGATCTCGTCGTGGACTTCCGGAAAGAATGGTGAAGCTCGTTGTCGGGGGGCCTGACTGCGCCCTGGCAAGAACCACTCATCCAGGCGGCTGCGGGTGGGCTCCTCCGGCGGAGACCACCCCAAACCCAGCTCCTCCACAGCTTTAGACAGGACACGGAAAAGCTCGGCGTCCATGCCCGTGCTGGCTGTGCTGGGTTGTGCAGATGGCAAGGAGGCGGGGTCGACGTACGAGCCCGACAGCTCCTCTGAAGCCTCCAACGACATGCTGTCGTCCATGGTGTCACACTCGCTTCCTCCAAATGAGACCAGATCGCTCGCAGCCGCAGAGGGACGCTGGTCTGGGAGGGAGAAGTGGACTGGAGAAACCTCTCTGAGCGGAGAGAGTGAGGCACGCGGGGGCTCAGCCGGCCTGGGCTCACTCGTCACCAAGCGCCGAGTTCCTCTGCCCCGCTGCTTTTTCCTCACAGGCTCCTGGGGGGAAGAAAGCGGGAGGGCACGAGGGCGAGTCGCTTCTGAAAAGAAAGCTTTCCGCGAGCCGCAAGATGCGGGCGACTCATACCCGCAATGAGGACATTCCGTCTCAATGAGGACGGCGCCCAAGCATGAAACCCACTCGCCGTGACCATCAGCGGCATGCAAGGGGGCCCTGCACGAGCGACAGTAACGGCGCGGCATTTGAAACAACGCCCAAAATTTGCTCTGAAATGTGCTCTTTTATATCGCTGGATAGCGGCAGGGAACCAGAGACTGTCGCTACTGCAGGCGCGAGGGCGGCGTGAAGCGGCGAGAATGGCCGAGCAGGAAGGGGTCTCTCGATCTGCTGCGAGGCTTGATCACGGCGAAGGCTTCGTAGTCTCGTAGAGCGAAGATCTAGTAGTCGTCGCTGAAGGAGAATAATCTGAGGAGTCTTTGGCGATGTGCCGCTTATATAGCCAGATGACCCCGCCCATTTTGGCGGGCTTTACCATCATAGACTCGTGCAGCTCCGCTGCCGAGCCATTGGCCGTGCAGTTACACTGCGTTATTGAAAGGCTTCAGTCATTGGAGAAAAAGGAGTTTTCCCCAAGCGTCTTAAACAGACACAGTACAAGTGAAGTATCGATAGGGAATGAATTTTCATGCTTGTGAACGTTCACATTAAAGTTTCAATCTTTCTTATAAAGGGAACATTACCAAGAGCTTGTTTCATAAACATTTCCCAAAACAAAACCTTTACGAATTTAACAAATGAGAACGAATGCCTAGGCTGTTAACAGCCATTTAGTTCTCAGCAGTTAATAAACATCTATACTGAGCCAGTATTTACAATTGGTGAGAAAAAAATTTGAAGCAATTTGAAAATTTCTAAGTATAATTTAAAATAAGAATAAGGACTAAGCCCAACCCAACTCTTGACCTACAAAGCATAAAAATAGATGGAAAAAGCAGCAATTTCTGCTTGTTGTCCATTGCTCTACAGATTTTAATTTGCCTGATGGCCATCTGGGAACTGGATCAGCATTAATGTTGACTACGCTTACTGGCAAATTGCCTTGCTAAGGGCTCAGCGATCAGCTCAACTGTATAGGAACTAATCAGAAGGAATGAAAGGGGTGTGAGCTGGAAGGACTCTATACCCCCACTCAGGGGCGGATTTAGTGAATTGGGGGCCCCAGGCAAAATATAGGAATAGGGCCCTATACATTTGCACACATTTTCCTAGATCAACCTTGAGGTTCCATTTTGTTGTTTTCAGTGTAAGCCTGTGTGCAAAGGCTGTCTAATTCTAAACTTTAAAATACATTTATTTTAGTTATTTTAACTACAAATATAAATTAAACTGAAAAAAATTATGAAAAGGGAATTATAACAAATTACACAACTAAAAATAACATATATCCGAGCAATGCTCAACCACAGTAATGTTGGAAACTAAAAAAAAACCCCAAAACAGAGTTTGGATGAAGTGGGATTAAGCCCGTCTTTTTTCCCGTTCCAAAAAAAAAGCTCTATAAACTGTTTCAGCCTATTAAAATAGTATCCAGTGTGTATGTAATGGAGAAGGGGGGGGGAAAATGATTATATTTGTTTAGGTGTTTTTTTTATAAGGTAAATTTAGAGACAACATTTGGAGTATTTTTTGTGTTCGTTTAAAAAAAATTTGTTTTTTTAAGTTTTGTTTTAAAGTAAGGCCAGCGGCAAGGACATGTGTGTCGAGTTTTTTCTTTTTGGAATTTTTTTCCTTTCTTCATGCCTAGAGCCATATGTTTGATCAATTTAGCCTTCTCAAATCATTAAGACTTGACTAAAATAAAGTCTATAGATATAAAACAGTTCAAGCAAATAACAATGTTAGGTTTAAATGTTGAAACCGATATAAATGTCGCTGTTAGACAATATTACCAATCGCTTTGGGAGGAGTGTGTGGGAAGCTGAAGCCCCCCCCCAAGCGCGATGCAGGACTGGCGGAGCCAGGGCGAGCACTTGCATTTTTTTTTTTGAAACAGTGGAGGAAACAAACTGAAAGCAGTCATTTTTTTGCTCATAAAGGTCATACAGCAGCAGTAATACATCATTCTTAAACTGTAATAGCGGTCTAGTTTTTATTTTATTTTATTTTTTTAAATTTTTATTTTTTATAAATAAAGAAAACAAACGCTTTCTGCCGTCTCGGGCTTGAACAGGCCTATAATAACTGCTGAAATGTTTGCTGGGCAAATCTCAAATCAGTCTGAGCGCTCATGGTACACACAATGCGTACAGCCGTACACCTGCAGGCGCAACTGACTCGGACGGTTGTCGTGGTAAAAAACACCGTAAACAGCAACCGTTCGCGTGTCCGCGCTTAATGCGCATATCTGTATATGAAAAGCATTTTAGGTGGGCCCTTGGCTTTTGGCGGCCCAAGGCGGGCACCTACCTTGCCTAAAGGGTAGCCGCCCCTGCACCACACAGGCTGCTGCTGGCCAAATGGGTTGCCTAAGCAGAAATAGTATTGTTGGCCCCCTACCTCAAAAAAAAAAAAAAAAAAAACTATAAGGGGTTAAAAATAGGAGGACTTTAATCAAATATAAAAGTAAATAAATAAATTGTAATTCAATTGTATTATTTATAAATTACAATTGTATAGCTCTAGACAGTTACCTATGGCTATTTTATTAATACAGTTATCTGATTGATTTTATGGTCTCAAGCATTAAGAAATCACACAAAATAAAATAAAGAAGTTTTACTACGATAAAACTAGGGTTAATTTTTGTAAGGGTTGTGATGTCCACATGTTTTTGTTGAAGAAATTAAAGAGGTTATAGCATTTCTATCGCAAAAAAGGTGGCCAAAAAATGTTCTTTCTTTTTTTGTAAAAATGAAGTTGGAATTTGAATTTAAATATTTTGGTCAATATTAACCAACGGATTTGATCTTCCTGTAAGTGTAACAACAGCAATTATCAGGTCTTTGGTGCCCTTTGCAGGCATTTGTAATCACGTAAATGGAGCAAGCGAGCGCGGGCGCAGATGCGGGAATGGCGCGTCAAGTGTGCTTATACTGCCTACTGCGTTCATCTTAAAATGCATTTTTTATAATTATGTATATATAATATGTATGTTCGTGTTTAGATTTTTATTTATGTATTATTTTAATATTAACATAATACATAATTTTTTTTTTTTTTTGAGCAACTGGGATGATATCCCCCTGGGAGTTGGTGCCCTATGCAAACTGCGTACTCTGCGTATAGAGAGCGGCGGTGCGGCTTCGCCCACACGAAAACCCCTAGGGGCCCCTGTGGGCCCACGCTGGGTTTTGCCACATTTGGTACCCCACGATGGGTGTTTCCACAGTGGGCTTGCCCACAAAAAAAAAAAACAAAAAAAAAAAAAAAACACCCGGGGCCCCTTGTGTTTTTATTTTTTTTTTTTTTTTTTTTTTTTTTTTTTTTTTTTTTAATCTAACAAGCAAAGTTTTTATTTTTCGTTGTATCGTTCACAGAAAAATTTTATTTTCTGTGACAAGACCAGTAAAATGAAAACAATATAATTGTCCATAACAAATAAATATATATCTAAATACACAACATGAATGTATATATTTAAGAAATCTGTTATGTTTTTCTATTAAACATATTTATATTAATATAAATAAATGTTTGTATTTAGAAATCTATATAATTAAATATACACAGTACACTATTATGTAAACAAAAACTTTATTTGAAATTCGATTAATGGGCCGGGATTATAAATTATCGATATATCCAGTGCTGTCAAATGATTAATCACATTCAATCAATCCAAACAAATGTTTTTTTGTAAACAAAAAACTTTATATATATATATATATCTCTATATATATTTTTTTTTTTTTTAGATAAACATAACTATGTTTCTTAAATATATATTTAGCATGTGTTTGTATTTAATATTTATATACATTTACATTTAGTCATTTATCAGATTTTTTATCCAAAATGACTTACAAATGAGGACAATGGAAGAAACCATAATCAACAAGAGAGCAATGATATACAAATGCTATAACAAGTCTCAGTTAGCCTAACACAGTACACATAGCAAGGTTTTTTATTATTATATAATAAATAAAAAAAGATAACAGATAGAATATAAAAAGAATAGAGCAAGCTTTGAGGTTTGTGGAGTCCTATCGAAAGAGTAGATTATGATTACAATATTGGGCCTTTTGTTGTGTTAATTGTATAATAAAATAAAAAGACAATAAATAGATAGAATACAAAAGGAATAGAGAAGCTAGTGTTAGTTTTTTTTTTTAAAGGAAAAAAGCAGTTTGTAAATAAATAGAGCGCAAAAGGTCTACAAGGGGCAAAAGGTTTTTTTTTTTTTTTTTTTTTTTTAAAGGAAATAGAGTTAGAATACGGGATGTGCTAGAGGTTAGAGGGTCAAAAATAAAGAGGGAAGAGATGTGTTTTAAAAAAAAAGGGGGGGCCGATCTTGAAGGAGGCTACGGACTCAGCTGCTCTGTTTAAGTTGGGCAGGTCATCACACTAGGGGTGACACCGGTGGGGATCGCGGGCACATTTTTTAATTTAAAAGTCTGTGAAAGTGATTTTGTGCTTCTTTGGGATGGCACAATAAAGCACTGTTCACTTGTAGAATGCAAGCTTCTAGAGGGCACATGAGTCTTAAGTAATGAATTTAGGTAAAGGGGTGCAGGGCCAGTGGTGGTTTGGTTTTGTAGGCAAAAATCAATACCTTGAATTTGAAGCAGCCAGTGCAAATTGATAAACATATATACATAATAAATATACACAGTGCACACACATATATTATGTAAACAAAAAATTTTATTTTGGATGCGATTAATAGCGATTAATCGATTGACAACAGAATTAGGCCTATTTACATAAATACTGTACATACCCATACTAGGGCATATATATATATATGTATATTTATTTATTTATATATTTAGTCGTTTATTAGACGCTTTTATCCAAAGCGACTTACAAATGAGGACAAAATTTAGTTTGTTGAAGTATTAAAATAACTAAAACACTTAAGTAAAAGACCTATACAGACATAATCAATATCATAATCAATTCAGACATAATGTAAGTAAAATTAAAATAAATAACAAATACAAATAATACAAATAATACAAATCAAATGACAGTAGTTTATCAGTTTATCAGTAATCCTAAAAAATAGCACTGCCAAACACATGCTAAAAAACAACAACTTACTTACACTTATACTTACTTAAATGTTTATTTATGAATTCATAATATCCTTATTACTAAGCACTGTATAATTGTAACCTACCTTTTTGTCGCACCCCAAGGCTTTTAGGAGAATTAAAAGCAGCTTTAAATGTACTGAGTCCCTGTACTTTAGCAGCCACGTCCATGGTAAGAATCCCAGTGTGTAAATTATAATAGTATACATTGTTTTTGTTGTAATAAATTGTAGGCTATTATTAAATAAAATAATTTGTTTGACAAAATAAAACCATGTGAATAAACAGATCATTAACTGATTTGTTAATTTATTAATTGTTATTGCTGGTATTGGATAGCGATGTAATAATTTAATACATATTTCTGCGTGATTTTTTCCCCCAAACCAGTTGAGCGCAAACCACGCCCCCTACGCGAATTCATTGGTCAATCCTGTTACGTCACCTGAGAAGAAGTTTGGACAAGGTCGTTGATGGATCCGTCGCTGACAAACGGTAAACACTTTTATTCAACAAGGATGTGTTAAATTGATAAGAAGTGATAGCAAAGATTTATATAGATTAATATTTTGAATATATGTGTTCCTCTTTTTTAAACTTTCGATTTATCAAAGAATCCTGAAAAAGTATAGCAGTTTCCCAAAAAAATATTTGGCAGTACAACTGTTGTCAACATTGATAATTATAATAATAATAATAAATCAGCATATTAGAATGATTTCTTAAGGATCATGTGACACTGAAGACTGGAGTAATTGCTGATGGAAATTCAGCTTTGCATCACAGAAATAAATGATATTTTAAAGGATATTAAAATAGAAACCATTATTTTATATTGTAATAACATTTTTAAGATTACGGGTTTTTTTTGTATTTGATGGCATAAGAGGGGAATTCTTTTTTAAAAAAACATTACAAGTCTACTGATACCCAAAATTTGAACGCGGGTAGTGTATTTTATACACACACTACTGTGCAGAAGTCTTAGACCACTAGTATTTTCACCAAAAAAATGGTTTTAAGTCAGTTATTTCTATCTTTTGCTGTAGTGTGTCAGTAGGAAATATAAGTTTACACTTCCAAACATTCCTTTTGCCATTAATTGTAATAATGCAGTGAGATGTTTGTGTTCCACACAGAGATCTGATCTGATCATCGTCAGTCTGTCTGGAGTCACATGAAGAAACAGAACAAACAGAGACAGACTAAATCCAGAAGAACTCCATGGTGCTTCAAGAAGTATGCTTTTGTTAAAACCATACCTGCAAAAATACAGTGTGCTGTTAAAAAAGTCTTAAAAAGGCACGGAATTGCTTTTTCAAAAATATTGTGATAAATAGATGTTTCTTTATCAATTAACTTAATCAATCAAACATTAGTTATCGTGGCAGCACCCTGTGCATTTTTTATTTTTTTTAAAGCAGCTTTTGTCCTAGGTGCACTTGTGCATAGTTTTTTCAGGTAGCTTTGCAGGTAGGTTTTTTGAAGCATCTTGGAGATGTTGCCACATTTCTTCTGGATTTAGTTTGTCTCAGTTTGTTATTTTTCTTCATGTCATTCCAGACAGACTGACGATGATCAGATCAGATCTCTCTGTGGAGCACTGGCTGTTGTCAGACAAAAAATCTCACTGGATTATTACAATTAATGGCAAAATTAATTTTTGGAAATGTAAACTGATATTTCCTACTGGCACACTACAGAAAAAGATAGAAATAACTGACTTAAAAAATATTTTTTGTTGGTGAAAATACAAATGGCCTAAGACTTTTGCAAAGCAGTGTGGTGGGTGTATAATATATAATAATATGTAATATATTATATATATATATATAGATATATATTATCTATAATATAATATAATTCTTATATTATTTTTTTTAAAACTTGGGTTTATACTGTATGGTATAAACATTGGGCAATCTCAGCTATTAATGGATGGGCGATTTTCTGTCCGTTGAAGTGAGCGGGTGATTCTTATGTACTTTTGTTACAGAACATCTGGTGCCTTTCAATGTTATTGTGCCGCCCTATGGGTATTTTAAAAAAAAACAATAAATAATAAAAATATCACTTCTGCACCTATCGTTTGTGCACTACACAAGGTGATTCACACCTGGACCACACAAGTTTTGAGGCATCACTAAGAATTGCGTTGACAGAGATTTGTGAAGTAAAAGAATGGGTGAAAAAGCTTAGTGAATCATCAGGAGTGAGTTGGAGAGTGGCAGTGACAAAACCAAATAAGGGACAACGTGTGCTTTATAAGGTAATGTCAAATCATTTAATTAATCTTTACACTATATGTAAGTGTAAGACAATTAGTTACACTGAAAATGCCATTACAGTAAATGTTGTTAATATACAGAATTGTACTGTGCAAAAGGCACATTAGATTCTTCACCCAAATTTCAAGACCATTATTTATATATGTATTATTTATATTTATATTTCGCTTTATTGTGCCAGTAAGAAATATCAGTTAACATTGACTTTTACCATTAATTGTAATAGTCCAGAGAGATTATCCCTGTGATGGACTGGCCATCTGTAGGCTCCAGTATTTTTCGTTTACCAGCTCATAGGGGAAAAAAGGGAACCCCCCCCCCAATAAGGAAAAACGAAAACCAAAAACACCAACCCCAATAGTTGCAGATCCCCTGGATGAGGATGGATTTTTGTATGCACGGGAGTCCGCGAAAAATATATTTGATGCCACACAGATCTAATTCACCATAATCTAGTGTTTCCTCCATCTGGGTTTGTCTTGGCACATAATGAGAAAAAAAATAAAAAAAAAAAAAAAACAATGGAAAAAAAAAAAAACAAAAATATAAAAAAAGAGACCTAAATCTGTAGTGGCAACCGAATCTCCAACGACACTTGGAGAAATCTACCTGAAAATTCTTTACATTTAAAAATAATAAAATCTAAAATAATAATTAAAAATTGTATTCATGACATTATTTAATAAAAATCCATAATTTATTTACGACATTATTTGTGAAAGCATCCTCAATTTACAACATTTTTCAAATAAAAACATTTTCACAAACGTTGATACATGTTTTTTTTTGTATTTTTCGGCTTTGCAGGTTGATGCAAAAGTTCAAAGGTCTTGGAGATATTGGCACAGGATGTATCCTTTTTTTTTTTTTTTTTGTCCTCATGTTAGATCCCCGTGTGGACTATTTGATGGGTTTGCATTGAGAGATCAGATTTTCTCTGTGTGGTCCCTATCACTGTTTGTTTGGGTTGGACTTCTTGTGCCATTTTTTACTGGAAGAGAGAAGATTGTTGTATGTCAGTGTGGATTTTTCAGTCTGGATAAATCTTTTTTAAAAGGAGTAAGAATTAATAATACTAATACTTAAAATTAATGTCCCCATGTTAGGTTGGGACACTGGCAAAAAATAATTTTTTTTTTTTGCTTTCTCCCCCCCCTTTTATTGGCAGGAACCCCCCCCCTCCCCCCCCTAAATGCAAAAAAAGATATAAATAACTAAATAAAAAATATAACGTCTATGATTTGGGCACACTTCTGTACATATTTAAACAGTTATATTCTGTCTATCTTTAGGCTCATTATAGGTGCCAGCACAATGTTTATGTCCGATCAGACATGGCTAATCAAAGACGGCTGTCAAAAAATACATGCTGTGAGGCAAAACTGATTTGCACTCTGGTGAAGACTACAGACAAAAGGGCAGGAACTAGTAGGTGAGTTAGAAATGTCAAGATGGGATAAAATA
>JADLZN010001891.1:0-52803 GCA_018155175.1 Sinocyclocheilus anophthalmus | reverse complement strand
GAAGTGTTTGAGTTTTAGAGTCCCGCTCGTGATGTTACAGCATGGGAGCGCTTTGTCGCGCGGTCACCAAAACGAAAAGCCACAGTTCTAGAGAAAGAGAGAGCGAGCGAGCGAGCAAGCGAGGGCTTTGTGTACATTTTTAAGCAGGCTGACTTTTGTCCATCCCACAGGTCGTTGTCCAATCAGATGGTGGCTTAGCCACACCCCATACTGTTCCTTTATCATGCATGAATCACATGCTTCCAGTGGGGCGTATTCCTGCAAGTTTTAATAACTTCTTATAAAGTGTTGTACAACACACACTGCTCAAAATAACACATTTTCATTCATACCAAGGTTATTTAAATATCATGACCATTCCCACAAGCCCAAACTTCGCATATCTGGCATACACAGAGTACATTTAATCACTTTATCTATTAAAAGGGGTTATAAAACATCGATTAAACTTCATAGGTTACAATCAACACATCAAAGAGAAAGCCTATTATTTGGGAGTATATTGCTCCGATACTTTAAATGATTTTAAATGATTGTCTTTTAGAATCATCATGCAAGGTTTGCGTGTGTTCCTCTGTTGCAACGAGAAAACGCGGATCAGTTGGATTTCAGAAGGGCAGGAAGCAGATGTTCAATGGGTCATGTGGTGTCACGCTGTATAGATTGAATCACATTATCACTTTTCCTTAGGTCTGTTGTTTTGCAAGCCTGAGGGTGTGATTCAATTACTCTTCCTTTTCCTGTTGGATGTAATAGTTCCATTCATTGGTGGTCACAAGACATCACGGGGTATCTATAGGTTGTGAAAGAACTTTTTTAGTCCTTCAAACAAATAAAGCTTTGTTGTCTCCTGATTGGATTAGTTCAGACATCATGATGGCTGATAGGGGCATATCAGTGTCTATATGAATAGGAATCCCTACATGATGCTAATCTTCCCTGTCTGAACAGAGGATAACCTTCATCTCTAAAATACATTTTTTAGAGGATAACTTAGTTAACCAAACCCTACAGCTGTCTGTTAACTCTTCTCTGACGGCGCAAAGCATAACAAATTTGTACTGGTCTTAAAGGTTCTTTTGGATAGAGTGGCACTCACCAACCCTTGGTTGTAAAGAAAGATTCAGTCTGGAACGAAGTCAGATCTTTGTTGAGCTTGAGTTGAAGTTTAAATCTGGATTCAGGTGAGGAGCTCTATCCGGGTGACGGCACCAAAATTGTAAGAAACTTTTTCCTCATCGAAGCAGAAACCAGGAAACGTTGGGATATCTTTCATACAGAAGTCACTCATAATTGAGGACTCGCTGTGCGTTGCTGCAGTCATCCAAGTCTGACTATAGCTCAGCGCAGTAGAGTTTATACCTTTCAAGGGGGAGGGATACATAGGGGTGGAGACAATCTAAATAAAGCATGCAAATGCAGTACAGGAATCAGCCCGTTACCGGAATTTCTCCAGTCCTGATCTCATCAGCATAACAGTGTCATTCAAATGCATAGGTGCTAATCCAATCAGCCTGACAGTATCGCCCATACCTTCACATTATCATAGAGACAAAGGCACAGCTGTGCCTTGAGCTTAGCATTCACCTTTAACTTGGGAGCCTGCCCAATGGTCAAGAAGTGCATAAAGACAAAAGGTTAATGTCTCAGACACCTGGGCTGCCTGACTTGATCTCCTTAGAATGTCATCATCTTTACCTCAAAATGTAAAACACAATGTACATAACTTTTTTCAGTTTATATACTATTACATCGGAACCTAGATATAACATTTTATACATTTGTAATCCAACACATGGCAGAAGACAGGTTGAGTGATCTGGAGAATCTAAGCATAGAAAATCACATTGAGCAAAATCATTAAATCTTGATGAGTTTGTGGATATCTTTGTTATCTCATATATATAGTTTTTTTTTGTATACTTTGGAAATAACTAAATTCACTGTGTACATTTGTAATCTATACATTCTGTAGAATTTCTGTCTGTAAAACAGAACATGTAAAACATGGTCACAGTCAGATGTGTTTTTCTTTTTCTCTTTGTTTTTGTGGCCAGCCCAATAAAATCACTGGGTCTTACCTGGCCACCCCTGAAAAAATTTTCTACGCCCCTGCTCGTATGCATTCTGCCATAAAACCCCAACGAAGAACTGCCGCATCAAACAATACATTTGTCAATCTTTTTTTTTATGATATGTTCAATTATGATTACATTAACAAAAGGGGTCTTAAAATACATTGACAATACCCTGTTGTTGTTGTTGTTTTTAAAAGCCAGTGTTGCATTTGAATCAGTTCTGCACACAAGAGTCAATGTTAAAAATAACAGATTTATATTGATTGGTTTATAAATCTATTGGCTGTAATTCCCTTCCCCTAGTGTTTCATTTAAACTGTTTCTGGTAGAATATTAGAAACATAAAACTAGATAGTTGTTGTTTAATTATTGTGCTGCTACTGACAGGGTATTTCTCTTTCCTGCTATTAAAAAAATATATTCACATGCTGAAAAAAAACAATAGAAGTCATCACAGAAATTCTAATGGTTTCCTCTACAAATACCATTACAAACATTACAAATCATCAACTTTTAACCATTAAAACCATTAAAAAACTGTTTTCTGTAGTGTGTTTTGAAACATATTCCCTTAGGATTTAGTGGTTTTATCAAGACACCAACCGAATGCAACTAATTACCAGTAGAGACCAACAGACACAGCATTAAAACCAATACAATTGCCATTATAACCAGTAAAACCATTATACATTCTGTAAAGGTTTCTATTGGGGTTTTGTTCAGCAGGGTAGTTTCATTATTAGTTAATTGAGTCCGGTGGATGAAAGCACAAATAAAGTTCAACTCAGTCTCTGTTCAGAAGCTCAAAAAACATAAAAACTCCACCCTTTATCTTTAACCTTTACCCTACCAGGAAGTGACTAGTCTTATGATTTCTCCAATATCTTACTGAAGGCTAAAGAGTCAGTGTTTTGGAGATCAGAGGAGTACACTGTAAATGAGGATTTTGGAGAAGTGTATTGAACAGAATAGGTTTGATTTTGGTTGTAATTGTTATTTACTTTTCAAAGTCAGAAAGTGAAAGTAAATTGTAGATCGTTGCAGCTTTTACAAGAAGAGGAAATGGATTCCAAATCTGTGGAAGAGCTTTCTTGTCCCGTGTGCTGTGAAATCTTCAAGGATCCTGTTATTCTGTCCTGCAGTCACAGTTTCTGTAAAGAGTGTCTTCAACAGTTCTGGAGAACCAAGAAAACTCAAGAGTGTCCTGTCTGCAGAAGAAGATCGTCAAAAGGCCTGCCTCCACGTAATCTAGTGTTAAAAAACTTGTGTGATTCACTGATAAAGGAGCGAAATGAGAGGCGCTCATCAGGATCTGAGGAGATCTGCAGTTTACACAGTGAGAAACTCAAACTCTTCTGTCTGGAAGACAAACAGCCGGTGTGTTTAGTGTGCAGAGACTCAGAGAAACACGTCAATCACACATTCAGACCCATCAGTGAAGTGCTTCCATCTCACAAGGTATGATCAGAAAATGGCTTTCATTTTATATGCTAAGCAGTGCTTAATATTTGTATATGTTTATCCTTTACAAGTTAAATAATTAAAAAAAATATGTCCTGCAAATTTCAGGCACAAATGGCACTACTTAATGAGAATGATCATACGTCATACAATTGACAAAAACTATGAAAACTTCCAAACATACTAAAGCCCTTAGCTACTTAAGTTTAACAGATTTCCATTTTAACTTGTAGGAGGAACTGAATACAGCACTGACATCTTTACAAAACAAGCTCAAACATACAAAGAAAATGAAAGCAAAGTGTGATAAAACGGTTCAACACATCAAGGTGAGGATATCGAGAGTCAAACATTAACAGAGTTTATGATGGACATTAATGGAGTGAGTGTTAATGCAGAGCTGACTGAAGTGAATGTGATGTGATTTCAGTCTCAAGCTGAGCACACAGAGCGTCAGATTAAAGAGGAGTTTGAGAAGCTTCATCAGTTTCTCAGAGATGAAGAAGAAGCTACAATCACTGCACTGAGGGAGGAAGAGGAGCAGAAGCAGCAGATGATGAAGGAGAAAACGTTTCTTTTGACAACAGAGCTGCTGTTCGCTAGCAACTCTTCCTCTGTTCAGAAGTCGCGTGTGCCTGCCGCCAACTCATTTCCCTTAACAAAACTGTAAGACCCGCTTTGGCCTACTCAACTGAGCATGCTGGAGAGAGAAAAAAGAAAATAATTTTTGTAAAAAAACATAGTATCTAGCTAGGCACATACAGCACACATACACATAGAAGTGTATGTGCATAAAAATGATTAAAACAAATAAAAAGTAAAGAACAAGCATAAACGATATAAACCAAAATAACCAAATACAACAGTGTAACCTGGATAAATACAAATATATATATATATAAAGATATATATATATATATATATATATAGTACTGAACAAAATTATACGCAAAACACTGTTTTTACCCCCATTTTTCAGAAGCTGAACTCAAAGATCTAAGACTTTTTCTATGTACACACAAGGCCTATTTTTCTCAAATATTGTTCACAAATCTGTCAAAATCTGTGTTAGTGAGCACTTCTCCTTTGCCAAGATAATACATCCACCTCACAGGTGTGGCATATCAAGATTCTGATTAGACAGCATGATTATTGCACACAGGTGTGCCTTAGGCTGGCCACAATAAAAAACAACTCTAAAATGTACAGTTTTATCACACAGCACAATGCCAAAGATGTCGCAAGTTTTGAGGGAGCGTGCAAATGGCATGCTGACTGCAGGAATGTCCACCAGGGCTGTTGCCCGTGAATTGAATGTTCAATTCTCTACCATAAGCCGTCTCCAAAGGTGTTTCAGAGAATAAGGCAGTACATCCAACCGGCCTCACACCTATTTTCACCTATTAACCAATGCGCAAAACCACAACATAGGCAAATTTAAAGTGGATATGAAGAAAGCTAAAGAAAATGTTTAATCAGCATTGCTGTCACTGCTTTTGATTATATTCGTGTTTTTTTTTTTTGCATTAAAGATTAAAAAAGTACGTTTCAAACGACTCTTTGCTGACAGCTAGGGTCTATGGAGAAAAACTATCTATAGCTTTCATCATCTTGTTTGGCCAGTGTAGCACCCCCTCAGAACATTTTTGTATACAATAAACCAAATACCATGGTAACAACAAATTAACCCATGGTTTTGCCTACACTAACATAGTTTAACCATGTATTTGTATGTAAACTGTTGTATACAAATGGTAATCAATAAGCAAAAAAAAAAAAAAAAAAACTTGGTTACAACTCTTTTACTGTAATAAAACCATGATTAATTTTCGTAAAGGCCCATTGGTTGTGGTTGCTCATGGCACCCAAGAGATCAAGGTTTGGCTGGTTAGCTTGACAATGTTAGCCCCTGCTGGTAGATTCTGTAACTACACCAAAAACTGCTTCTTTCAGACATGTAAAATGTAATTTAGCAGGCTATTTATAAGTTTAAGAGATTACAAAATGACATTTCAAATAAAACGACTTGCTTGTACAGGAAAATTCTAAATCCAAGACTGAAAACAAAAACACAAGTTTGGTTATATGGATGATGGAAATATACTTTGCTTCTTTATATGTTGTTTAAATCAGTGGTTCCCAACACTGGTCCTGGAGGCACCCCAACACTACACTTTTTGCATGTCTCCTTTCTCTGACACAACAATTTCAGGTCTTGGAGTCTCTACTAAAGAGCCGGTGACCTGAATCAGGTGTGTTTGATTAAGGAGACATGCAAAACATGCAGTGTTGGGGTGCCTCCAGGACCAGGGTTGGGAACCACTGGTTTAAATAACCATGTCTGTATTACAAGGAGTCAGTACAAATCACAGCTGGTGTTAAGAAAACGTTAGAGCTTTAAATGACATTTACGAGGGGAATCATGGCTGCAAACTGAACACATGGAATAATAATAAACACACTTAAAACCATAATTAACAACAATTATAGCCTAATAAACCCACATGAAAAAATACTATAGTAATTTATAGTAAATATTAGTGTTTTTGAACCATACTATAGTAAATTACTTGAATTAATTTGTTGTGGTAATTTTATAGTTGCTGTGGTAATATAACAACAATTCTAAGAGTAGACACAGTTCTGATATGAAGTGTTTATTTTTTTATATTATTTGTAGTGCATACGACATTTGTTAAAGGAATAGTTCACCTAGAAATAACAATTCTGACATTTACATAATGTTGTAAATATCCTTATCTGTATTTTGTTTTCCAACAAGTGCACTATTCACCTGTTTTAGTGAAAAAACTTGCACCATATAGTGATTTCTGATCAATGTATTGCTCCTGTTATGAATTGATACACAAATAACCGCTGTTTTCCATCCTCAGCCATGTCAACAAAAGAATCAAAGCCAAATCTCAGCCATTCCCAGGTTACTGAGATTATCAAGTGACTCTATGGCTGGACCGTGTTCGTCATTCGCCCGCTGCCCAGTTATGATGATCAGAACTTTTACGTGGCCCCCAGTGAGGGTGGAGAACATGTGTTGAAGGTTATGAACTCTGCAGACAGTCACAACATCACTGTTATTGAGCTGCAGACTCACGCCATGAACGTTTTACACCAAAGAGGCCTTCCTGCCCAGACCGCTTTGCCCACTCTGACCGGCAAACTCATGAGCTTGGAAGAATTTGGTATGAGTACATGTCAATTATTAATTTAATGAAATATTAAGTCCTAAAATGCAGGTTTTAAATGCCTGTTAAAGGTGAGTAAACAATGACAGATTTCTCAGAAGGGTGTATGGAGAATACTGAATGGATTTATATTGTAACTCAAATGCTAATTAACATTTTTTTTGTGCTATCACAGATTGTGGTTTTGGCCTGCAGAAATATTTAGTGCGTTTACTTACCTACCTTCCTGGCACTACCGTAGCCAAAATTACCTGCAGTCCTCAGATCTTGTATGATGTTGGAAAAATGGCCGCCACATTGGATACGGCTTTACTGCAAGTAAAATCTCTGATTCCATTTATTAAGGAAAACTTAAACCCTAAAACACACCAAGAATAAAAACTATGATGATAATAACTATATTAATGTCCATAGCAATGGACAGTAATGTCTGGGCTGTTTTTCCCAAAATCATTGTAGGCCAAAGTAGATCATAGAAACAGCCAAGCTCAATCCGTGTGAATTATCTTAGAAATACAGTACATGCCGTTGTTTTTATTAGTGTACTAATAATTTAATGTTCTTGCAGCATGCGCTTTAAAGCCAGATGTATTTTGATTGACTGTCAGTGCCTTTTTTTTTTTTTTTAATCTCCTGAAAAAATAGTTGATGAAAGGATTCTAACTATGTTTTTACCAGTCTTTATAGTTACTATGTGGACGATTTTTAAAACTTTGGTTATAGTTAAGCGTGTGCAGTAGGGATGCACTGATACCACTTTTTCCAGTACTCGCCGATACCGATACTTTTATTTTAGGGTACTTGCCGATACAGAGTACCGCTACCAATATTTTTATTGCATTTGTAAATTTTTAAATATTGGGTACAGAAACCAAAGGAGTATGTATAATGTTAGTTGGTTAACTTCCATGTTAGCAATAGTACAGTCAACTGTGACGAGAGGGGAGGGGCCGAGAGCCGTGGGAACGGAGCGGGGCCAGTGGAGTAATTGATAATGAGCAACACATGCACCACTCACCGGTCTCAAGTCTCACAGAGGAGCTCCGGAAGGATAAAAAGGAGTGACGACAGTGAAAGACGAGAGGGGACCAGGCCTGGATTTTATTTTGTGCTTTGGTTCTGTTTGTGAGCGACAGTCGTCAGCGAGGGGCTGTCGCGCTGTTTTGTTTATTTTATTATTAAAGTTTTGTTTGAACGTTTTGCCGGTTCCCGCCTCCTTCTTCCCGATTTATGAACTTTGTTACATTGGTGCCGAAACATGGGAGGAAGGAGGGACACGCTGTCATGAGCCCTCGCTGCTGAGGAGGATTGCTGTGCTGAGGAGATCGGGCAGCAGGAACGAGTGGAGAGACCGCCGGTGGCTGCCCGAGGCGGTGGTGCTGGAACTATGGAAGGAGGAGGCGGGACGGGAGAGCTCGCGGCCGCCGCTTGGCGTCGAGGTGGGGTGGATGACGTCCGTGAGGGAGCGGAGGAGTCTGCCCGTTCGCCAGGAGGCCGCAGCCTGCTGCCATCCGCCATGATTGGGGCGGAGCAGGGAACGGCGGGACTCGTCCAGCTGCCCTCAAGAGGAGGAGCCAGCAGCAATGAGGCGGAGGAGTGGGGGGCCGTCCACCAACGATGTCCAGTACCATCGCATGGCACCGCGAGTGAGAGCCTCTCAGCCGGTTGAGGACCAAGCGGCAGTGTGTCTGGGAACCAGAACCAGAATTATTTTTTTTCCTCTCTCCCCTCTCTCGTATCCATCTCTCCTCATCCTTCCGTCTCCTTTCTCTCGCCTCGTCTGTCTGTTCTTACCCCCAGGTACGCTGCGGCCGCCGTGATCGGCTCCCCCGGGAGGGGGGAGGGGGGAGTAGAGCGCAGTCTCATGAGTACCCCCCGGCCTGCGAGGGGCGATGGGGGTATGTGACGAGAGGGGCGGGGCCGAGAGCCGTGGGAACGGGAGCGAGGCCGGTGGAGTAATTGCGAATGCGCGACACTTGCGCCACTCACCGGTCTCGAGTCCCACAGAGGAGTTCCGGAAGGATACAAAGGAGGAGTGATGACAGGGAAAGACGAGAGAGGACCAGGCCTGGATTTTATTTTGTGTGTTGGTTTTGTTTGTGCGCGACAGTCGTCCGCGAGGGGCTGTCGCTCTATTTTGTGTTTATTTTATTATTAAAATCTTAAATGTTCGCCGGTTCCTGCCTCCTTCTCCCGAATCTGACAAAACTTTGTTACACCAAACCTAAATTTTTTCAGACACCTTCAACATTTCTCACAGTTTATTCGCTATAGTTTAGAATATGGTAGTAAAATATGACAAGAACTCGGAGTTAAACTGTGTCAGAACAAATTCAGCTTGATAATGTCAGATAACGTTGATAGAAAGGTATGTAGCCTAATGGATTACAATCAACCAAAAATCAGACATCTGTTAGTATGACAGTATTTACACAACTATCAATACTTAGTCGGGCAACCCTTAGCCTTAAAGACAGCCTGTAGTCTCCTGGGCATGCTGTCACCAAACCTCAACTTCAATGTTTTTTTCAATTTTACTGGTAGTCCACTGTACGAAACATTTTTGGGTATAATATGTCACAGTTCACTTTATTTTGCTATCCTCACTTACATAAATTAACTATAGTGTCCCGCACCCACTAGTAAAAAAACATAAAAAATTATATCTGGTCAATGAAGAATTTTTGGTTTCACTGTATATCCTTCGGTTATTTTCACACTTAATTATGCCCATTAAAATGTATTTTACAAGTTTGTTACTTTCACTGTTAATTTTTTCCCTCTCTCTATGGTAGCCTACATCATATTTAATTAAATAGCATTAGAGCTGCTCCATTGCAGAGGCTTAGTACTGTAATCACGCGATTTGCGGGCTTAGTAATGCAGGGAACCACTCGTTATAAATCTCCTAATTGTGATATTTTCAGAAATAGAAGTCGTTTTTTTTTCATTTGAAACGTGCTGCGATTTATATTCCAACGCCACTCATATAATGCAGAAACACTCAAACAAGCAAAACGCGCAACGCATGCACGTATTTGTAAGAGGCAGACAAACGCCTAGCGAATTTCACACAAGCTGATAGATTCACTTTCGCCAGAAAGTCGTGTATGCCCAAGGTTAAAAATGAATTATGTTTATAGTGAATGCCCCTATGAATTGTTTTATTTTTACGATTTAGTTTTAATCAAAATGATGTGTGTGCTAAGTGAGTGAACATTAAAGATCACACAACAGAAGTGCGCGCACTCTCGGTCTCTCTCTCTCTCTCTCCCTACCGTTTAGTAACTTGTGCATTGTTTTACTTACTTGTTTTTGACATATCCGACCGAACTACAAACTTTCCAGTGATGTCTGTGAGAAAAATAAATTCACTCGACAAGCTTGCGCATCTGCACCGCCGCACGCTCAATCCACTCAGCATGCTTTGCTTATCAGCTCGCGCACATCAGCTATACAGGCGTAATACTGAATGTTTAACGTTATATTCACTGCATACATATACTTCATAGACATCCTTAACTCCTTTCTGCTGCCTGTTGTTCTGTTGTCGGTGTTTCTTCGTCTGAATATGGAACTTATCACATGCTGTGTGGTATCGGCGTTAGGTATCGGGGGCATTTTAACGAGTAAGAGTACAGGAGCTCAGTATCGGGCCCGATATCGGTATCGGTGCATCCCTAGTGTGCAGTATTGATGAAAAATTATATCCCAACATTTATTTTTCCAATAATGATAATTAAACAATATTTTGCCGAGTATGTTTTTGTGCTGGTACCTTGGCTGGTTTAGGCCTGTCATGGATAAATAAACATGACACTAAAACTGCCAGTAGGTGGCAGCAAGTCCCTGTCTTAATGAGTGATTCATTGAATCATTCATTCAAACGGTTCTTTCAAAACAGCTGATTCATTTAGAAACTAAGCAAGTGATTGTCTTTATGAATGGATCATTGAATTATTGACTCAAATGATTTGTTCAAAAACAGATTTATTCAGGAACAAAAAACTTCCGTGATACGCACATAGGTCCTGCTCCGGCTTTGTTTGGAACAATTTTCGTTGGCCAAACAGACAATAATGTGTCTAAAATGTAACACAATATGAACTTATTTGTTTGTTGAACTGTTGTATAAAATTAATATAACAATTGCGATTGCGCTCACACGCTAATATTTAGTAAAATTGCGCTGATATTTGTTTGATATTACTAAAATATATAATATCTTACAAAAACAAAAACCCACACAGTGATACATTTTTCTTTCATTACTTTACTTGAATTATAAGAGCAATCTAACTGCATTCTACTAGGCTTTATTATGCTGTAAATGCTTTTGGGTTGTCAAGATGTTTCTTTGATATTGTCAACAATTATGATATTATCGCAGACGCCAAATATCACCCAGCCCTAGTTCCCTTTCTGTCGGTCACTCTCGATGTCACGTCAGATGACCGACAAATTGGGATCTCGCTTAGAGAGATAGAGCCAATGCACATTGGCATGCGATTATTATTGCATCCAGCTGCTGCTGATCGCAGCGTGAGTTTAAGTAGGCAGCAGATGCAGCGCATATTCAGTTTTTCGCTTCGGGGCCGAGCGATCACATCATTCTGCTCCTGACTGTAGCAATGCCTGAATCGGATCCAGGGGGGGGGAAAATTTAAATGGCTATGCTTCCCGGAGCTGTGGGGTAGGGAAACCCTCAAGGTTGCACAATTGGTTCTCGGGGTTGTCCGCGCTGGTTCTCAGCGCCCCGCCTCAGTGCCTTTCTTCCCGGAGGTGCATGAGGAGCTCAACAGGTCGTGGACGGCACCTTTTTACTGCCGGAAACCGATCTGCTGGTTCCTCCTCCCTCACCACCCTCGATGGTGGGGCAGCTAGGGGGTTACAAGGGTCCCCCCGGTGGAGCGGTCGGTTGCGATGCAGTTGTGTCCTAATACCGCCTCCAACCGGCAGGGAGAACTGTGCCTCCCCTCCCGGGTCTGTAGGTACTCAACTGGCCAGCGATGCTTATACAACCTGTGGAGAATCTGCCTCCGCCTTACACGCTACGGCATGATTGCAAGTGCACCAGGCCAAGGCACTGAGGGACTTGCACGAGGGTGGTCACGACCCGGAAGCCACGAGCGACGAAGGTTACGGCGCGGTCTCTGGGTCGTGCGATGTCCACTATGGTGGTCCAGGAGCGCCATTTTTAGCTGTGACTGGCTGACATGCGCGAGACGGACAAGACACGATTCTTGAACGCCCCCGTGTCCCAGGCCGGCCTTTTCGGCGACACGGTGGAGAACTTGCCCAGCAGTTCTCCGCTGACCAAAGCAGACTGAGGCCATCAGGTACATCCTGCCCTGGTGTGCAGCTGCTGCTGTCGCCGAGGGCGGCCCCCCTGCCACTGCCCGATCCGGCTGGCCTCCAGCAAAGCTGCGGCGTGGAGCCGGTCGCAGGGCAGCTGCCCCGCCTGTCCAGGCCCCTGCCAAACCTGGTGGCAAGCGAAAGAGCAGAGGCCCTGAGACGGGCAACCCAGAGGTGGAGAGACCTGCTCTTCAGGAGATGGTAAGCACACCACTCCCTCCCCCGGAGGAGGGCCGGGCGGAGAATCTTTTCATCTTTTTCCGCCACTGACCTCTCAGTCGGTGGTACCCAAATACTCAACAAAGAGCAATTCCTCTATTCTGGGTCCCCAGAGGGGACGGGGGTTGTGGATGACCTAGTGCGTATCACACTCACCCTCCTCCCTCGCCAGTGAGCAGCAGTGGGCGGAACGGGAGGACGAACCAACGGACTACCCACACACCCTCTGCTCGAACGCAGGTCAGTGTTACACACACCCAGACCCCGCCTCGGACCGGCTATGAGACGCCCGGGCCGGGTCCCTGCGTTCTTCCGCGCTGCCCCACTGCGGGTACGCCTGTAGTTCCATTGATGCCACTTGCGCGGTGTCTGGGAGCCTGGCTTGAGCTACCCAGCCCGTCTCGATGGCTCCTTCGAACCTTCAGGCTCGACCTATGCGATTCAGTCGCCCGGCGTCCCCCCCCAAGTTCCGTGGCATCCGCTTCACAACAGTGAAGACGGCCGATGGTCCTGTCTTGCGGGCGGAAGTCGCAGTCCTACTGGCGAAGGATGCGATAGAGTCGGTCCCTCCAGCCGATATGAAGACGGGGTTTACAGCTCCTACTTCATTGTACCCAAGAAAGGCGGTGGGTTACGACCAATCTTGGACCTGTGTGTCTTGAACCGGGCCCTTCACCGGTTACCGTTCAAGATGTTGACACAGGAACGCATCTTTGGGTGCATCCGTCCCGAGATTGGTTTGAAGCGGTCAACCTGAAGGACGTGTACTTCATGTGTCGACCCTTCCGCACCACAGACCAATGCTCTGTGGGTCGCGTCCGAAGGACGAGCATATCAGTACGGGGTCCTGCCCTCCGGGCTGTCCTTGTTTTCCCGTGTCTTCACGTAAGTTGTGGAGGTACCCCTTGTTCCACTGAGAGAACAGAGCATTCGCATTCTCAACTACCTCGACGAAGCAGTCTCAGGCTCAGTTGTGCGAACACAGGGACTTGGTGCTCTCACACCTCAGCCTGTTGGCCTTCGGGTCAAAACTGGGAAAAGAGAAAACTCTCACAGAGGATCTCTTTCTCAGTATGGAGTTGGATTCAGTCAAACAGACAGCATGCCTCACGCAGGAAAGTGCTCAGTCGGTGTCGAACTGCTTGAACACATTCAAGAGCAGGATGGCGGTCCCAATGAAACAGTTCAGAGACTCCTGGGGCATATGGCAGCCACGGCAGCAGTCACGCTGCTGGGGCTGCTCCATATGAGACAGCTTCAGCACTGGCTCCATGGCCGAGTCCCGAGGTGGGCGTGGCAACGCGGAACCTTCCAGGTCCAATTTACAAAGGTCTGCCACCAAACCTTCACCCCGTGGTAAGACCTTGCGTTTCTCCGGGCAGGAGAGCCCTAGAGCAGGTCTCCAGGCATGCTGTGGTTTGCACGAATGCCTCAACCACCGGCTGTGGGGCCACGTACAATGGGCTTGCAGTGTCAGGGGGTTTGGACGGAGCCCTGACTGCACTGGCACATCAACTGCCTCGATGTCCTGTAAGGGTCACCGGCCCGGCTCTCAGCGAAACACCTTAATATGCGCTGCATCTGCTGGGCCTACTTTACTCGGCTGTGATCAGCTGGCAGCTGGATTGCAATAATCACATGACCAATGTGCATGGCCGTTTGTTTACACTCGAAGTAGATGGGTCTCTCTAAGCGAGATCCCAATTCAACGGTCACCGACGTGACGTCTCCGTTCCCTCCCTTAGGGAACGAGGGTTACCATACGTAACCGAGACGTTACAGTTATAGTTCTGGGTGTGAACAGGCCTTAAACATTTTTTCCCCCCCCAAATGTTTCCCATGTTATTGCTTGTATTTAGGCATTTGTTTGGTTTTGTTGCTTTTTCTCATAAAGATGGAGCATCCAAACATCAGCGTCCTTCAGAGAGCAGATTTTATATGGAATCTCGCCAGCGTTCCTCTCTTAAACCAGTATATTCATGTGATGGATGGGGATCCTGTACAAAAGGTTGTTAAAGCCGTTCTGGAGCAGTACCAGATCCAAGTCGTGCCAAAACTACCATTGTTTCGCAAGTGTAAGATGTTATTTTCATTTCGGTCTCAACACTTCTGTGTCAGCGTGTTCTTTTTTAAAAATGTTTTTATTGCATTGCAGGCATTAACCATGGAGATTTTAATGACCACAATCTCTTGGTGAATCCCGATGGACCTACAAAGTACAAGATCTCTGGGATCCTTGATTTTGGAGACATGAGCTGTGGGTATTTCATCTTTGAGCTGGCCATCACCATCATGTACATGATGATTGAGAATCCCAATCCGGTAGATGTTGGAGGGCCAGTGGTGGCAGGATGGGAAAGCATTTTTTCCTCTCAATGAGGCAGAAAGAGACTTGCTCTATTTGCTGGTTCTCTGTCGGTTCTGCCAGTCCCTGGTTCTGGCCCGACACGCAGTGATCCAGCAGCCAGAGGATGAGGACTACTTGATGATCACCGCCAGGACAGGGGTGCGCCACCTCTGTCGTCTTTGGGAGCTGGGTAAAGAGGAAGTGGAAAGAATATGGTTCCAGAGTGCTGCACAGTTTGGCCAACCTTGACTTGAGCAACTGCATGTTCAAAAAGTATATGCAATAAACTAGGATGCATTGAATATATGGTTTACCCCAAAATTAAAATTTTAACAACTTGAAATAATGAAAGTCAATGGTGACTGGGACTGTCAAGCTTCAAAATGTCAAAAGAGCATCATAAAAATGGTCCAACAGTACTCTGATTTTAAAATCATATAACAATGAATTGCCATGTCTTAAGCCACACACCTTTTGACGTTAATTTTGCAACTTTGGATAATAATAAGTTAATAATTACGCAAAATCTTGGTTTGTTCCTCACAAATCTCTTTGATGGCTCCAGAAGACTCTAACTATATGAATATCAATACCTTTATTGTCATTTATAAAACTGATAGTTCCGGTCCTTGATTCTGATTAATTGAGCCGCGTTCAAAGCTGTTGTAAAATACTCTACAAACACACACCTTTGTTTAATTCTGTGTGTTGCTCGGCAACCACTTTGTTGAAACCACAACTGATTCTGAAGAGCTACATTGTTTGGTGGAAGAATAATGTTTTTATTAATATCATACACTTTACTTGCTCTGGTTTATTCTGTGAACCTCCAACTAGTATAGGAAGAATAACGAACTTTATTAAAGCAATAAGCCCGTGAAGCCGTGGTTTACAGTGAATTTATAACAGATAAGGGGGTTTTAGGCACTCCGCTTGGTTGTCGTACCTAATAACTAAGCTGTATAAGTTCACTGAAAACCACGGTTTCTTGGGGATTATGATTTATGTCCAACAGTCCAACAAATATTTTAGTCTCTCATTCCCAAAAAAAGTGCACACACCCACTTGCATTCAAAATTGCACAATAGTGCACATGTGATACGGATCTCTTTTATGATATTTTTCATAGTGCTTTCGGATCGTGAAATTCCCAGTAAACCACTACATAATTAAAAAAAATATCCTATTTTGCTGCACAGAAGATATCATTTTGAAGTAAAATAAAACTAATATGGTTGCAACATCTACTTTGATGTCAAAAATAAGTATTAATAATAAGTATTAAATTAAATAAGTATTAATGTGTAAATGGGCATGAGATGCAATGGATACAGTATATCCCAAGAATTAATGCAGGATTATACTTGATGATCTTTAAATTTTTAAAGTTGCACAAAAGTAATTACTAACACTAATACCAAGAATGTCATAATATCCTTAAAGCAACAGAGGGGATTTTATTACTGGAAAGTTCATTCAGGAGGTCATGAATCATAAAACAAATTTTTGTTATCTAACGTGATTTTGTTTGTTTAATGTATTTTGCATCTTTAACCTTAATTGGTGCTTTCATTCCATCCAAGAGTAAAGCACCCAAATAAATATATTTTCTTCAGAACAACAATTTTAAACTTGCACAATTCATAGACTATGATGTATTGTACTATGCATTGTATATCATAGAGATGGAATGTGACGAAAGGTCCTATAAACTTTTATGGGCTGATCTTACAGCACATGTCATGAATAAACAAACCGCTGACTGCAGCATTTTATCTGGTTTGTCAAAGAACTTTTTTTATTTTACTGCATGGATCAGGTATTATTGAAAGGTCATAGTGCACTTTTCAAGCAGAACATTAAGCAAAAAGAGCAGCAACAACTAAATGTTTGGAATCTGGTTGACCAATGAAATTACAAAAACCTAAACTAATTGCGATCAAGAACTATATTCTTCCTTGTTGATGACTCTTTAACAGAACCTATGGAAAAAAAACATTTTAACTAAAAAGCCTTCAAAGCCATTTTAATGGGTTACCAGAGAACGCATATACTGAAAAAATGCATCAAACTAAAAGTTGCTTTGGATAAAAAGTGTCTGCCTGCCAAATCTATGTAAATGGAATTAAATACACCGACCAATCAAGCGTACAAATGAAATGTGTTATGCCAAACATCTCAGATGTTATTGTCCAGATGTCGATCTATTTTAAAAACCACTCTTGTCTCTGCATAGGTCTCATATGGAGGGGTCAAGTAATTTTGTTTAATATCATGTAATTAAATACTGAACCAATTACCTTAGAAACATTCAGGCCAAGTGCTTTAAAGCCATTTCATGCTGATCAGATACTAAGAAGAACTTCACAAGCAACAATCCTTCAGTAAAAGCAAACATATGGGTTAGAGTGTACAGTATTATTTCAACAATGCAATTCATTTTCACATTCTGTTGCCTCTATTTGTACAGTATTTGTGATAACGTGCACCTAATGTCACTCAGTCACTTTATATTGTGCCAAAGAAACTGGTGCCTCAATGTTCTCCTGTTGTTTGCTTGCCTTTGAACTGAAAAGTAAGCAGATGGCGTGGAGGAAACATGTACTTGCCATATCACATAACGTGATAATATACATGTGAATGGATGAATATCAAATGGACAGATATGGGCTTAAATTTCACTGATGTTGTTTCTTTTGAGACCTGCTGTTATTTATATTAGCCAGTTGACATGTCAATAAAAAAATGTGAGATGCAGTATATATTTGATGTACAGTGTTGGGAAGGTTAGCCTACTTTGGAATTGTAACAGATTTCCAGGTTACAGATTACAAGTTAACCTATTACACATGTAATAAGTAGTGTAACTATTTCAATTACTTTATTAATGTAACATTACATTTGATTACTTTTCTAAATTTACATTTCTAAAAAAACTGAAAAAAAAAAAACCAAAACTTTTTTCTAAAATGTTAATCATTTTCAAACATTTAAGCCAGGCAGGGTTAACCTTACAGTAGAACTCAAGCACTGTAAAAAAATGTCAAGACGGACTTAAGGGATTACACCAGTTTTGGTAAGTATGATACATTTCAGTTAAGATGCAGTAAGTGTAATGCTCATGCCAAAGAAAATAACATTATATGAATACAGCTTCAGAATGCATGCAGTATGTATGCCACTAGATGGCGCTGCTACCACAGAAAACAAAATTGATCCAACACTGTTTCACGAACATTAGGAAGGATCATCTCTTATTATCAGTGTTGGCTTGCTGTGATTTCATGTGGTTAACAGAAACTGTAGTAGACAGTCTATTTATCTATCGTGGTAATTTGGTGAATTATGTGATGTATAATAAAACAGGAAACCCCAGAAAACCCTGTTTTTTAAAAGCTCCTAAACACTTATTGTTGTTTTTTTTTTTTTTTTTCCAAATTTCGTTTTTTGTCTTGTTAATATGCCAGTTAACATTCACAACACTGTTCTGCGTAAAATGTGAATATAAGCGAATATGCAAATTCACTCTTTGCCACAAGGTGGCGCTTGTGGAACAGCAGAATTATATAGCCGTTACATAAAGTAAACACTAAGTTATTAGGGCATTATATGGAGGTAATATGAAAGGAAAATGCCATCAAAACTTTCCTGGCAGAAATGTGAGTTTACAGGTATGATTTAAACACCATAAATCACACAAAATATTAATTATTCATCATCAGTAGATCAAAACAACATGGCATGTTGGCATAAATGTGGGTTATTTGGTGATTGCTAACTGTGTATTTATTTTGAAACATGACGTGCTCACGTTTAATTACTTAAATCACAGCCGTATAAAGTTTAATGATCACATTTAAGCAATAGGACAATTCCTATTTTTCCATCCCCAGATTTAAAATTGAGACTTTGGAGCAGCACTATTTATGGAACACAGATTACTTCCAAGCAAGTTACTGAACTCTCACTGTATGACGTTACAGAACGTTGTCCGGTCCAGTTCCTTTCACACAGCAGTGTTGGTGTTTCTGTTAATCTGCGTGTTGACATAAAGATACTCTCGTGCTGCGGTTATTTACTAGCGAATGCATTGTACATTCCGCTTACAGTATATCGATGGAACACGTGGAACATACCAACTATATAAAACTGTGTGGGGGGAACCTAAACAGAGCCATTCACTATATAGGCTACTACAACCAGAGTGTCGCTGAAAATGAGTGTGTGAGTTTGTTTACAGAACGCTGTTGTCACTGCTGCAAACTCCCATATAAATAATAATTAAAAATATATAATTTCCCTGCAGCCAGTGGGCCCCCTTTCCAGTGTAGGCCCCTGGGCTTCAGCCCCTTGAAGCCTGTGCATTAATGCGCCCCTGCACATCACAATGGTTTCATAAAACGTTTAAACAATTTGATATTGATTAGATTTAAATTAAAATTAGTTCCAAACGAAGCCAAAGAATCAACCAGACTCTCCAAACAACGCACAACAACAGCAGTGCTTCGATCGTTCCGCAATAAATCCGTATTTTTGAACAAATCTGAGTAATACTTTAAAACTATACGATTTTAACTGTTTTTCCATTCGCCACATTTAATGGCGATATCCGACAAAAGCCCAAAATTCGGTGCTCGTTTCTTGTGTGTGAAACTTCAAAGACGCGAGCTGATAGAAGCAGATGTCCGATATTTAATAGGTTAAATAAATATTCTAGTTAATACCTACGAGACCTGTGTGCAAATATAATATTGGATGGCAATAGTCTATAATATGTATATAGGACTAATAATCTGTATTTATAGTTGAAATGTGTTGGGTGTTTGTTTTTTTTTTTTTTTTTTTTTTTTGTGTAACTGACCTGAGGTGCTGTTTCCCAAAAGCAACTATGGTCGCAAATTCCGTCGTTACCAATAGATTTCGGTGGAACTAACGACTATAGTTAGCCAACGACTGAATGACTTGATTCTCCGGTTCGCTCACGGGTAAAAACTGCAGAAAGGCTCACTAAAATCCCCTCTATTAAGGGACAAACTGACAGTTTTCCTGGAACGCGCAAAAACAGATGAGAGGGCGGGAAAAAGTAGTTAAACCAAGATCGTTGGAACGGCGCTCAGCGAATCAAATTCGAGAATATTTCTCTTTAAAGAAGAGGTTTGTAAAAGTAGACAACCTGATAACTATGTCTTAATTTAAAGACAGGAAACAAAACTTTGTACCACCTGCATTGTACATCTGTTTTCGTCTTCTGAGAATACAGAAATGTTCTAATCATGCTGCTGCAATACTGATGGCTGAGTTAATAATTCAGAATCATAAAGTCTTTGATCCGCAACAGCTCAGTAATCGTCTCTGGAACACTCAGAAGTGAGAATGCTAAAGAGATATTGAAAGTCTTGATACATAAACCCTCTCCTGTCTAGTAAATCCTCTTGACATTTGAAAATGCTACACCATCAGCAATCATGCTGTGGGATTGAAGAATGCTTTCGCTGTCAGCATTGTGTCACGATTAAATTATCAATGCAGTTTTGTGAGCTAGAAATCCAACATGCATCCTTTTTGGAAGCTTTCTTTTCTAACAAAAATCCTTGGTCTTATTGTGAATAATTGCTTACTTACAAAACGTAATCTGTTACTGATTCCAAATTACAGTAATGTAATCCACTACATTACACATTTTTGGTAATATAATTTGTTTATATATTACTTTTTGATTACTTTTGACAACTCGCTTATCATATTGATTTAATTAGGATAATCTTGTACCATATTGATGTAAAAATACAAAGATAAAGAAAATATATTCCATTCTTTGTTATAACATCATGAAGTGCATTAAATATTACATTATATTATGTCAAGGTTTCCCAAAATGGGGTTTGTGAAGGAATTGCAAGGGGTTTGTGACTTTAATGAAAACTAATAATGAATCAATAATAAAAAATAACTTTTTAATAACAACATTATATTATGTCAAGGTTTCCCAAACTGGTGTTTGTAAAGGAACTGCAGGGGGGTTGTGAGTTTAATGAAAAGCTAATAATGAATTCAATAATAAAAAATAAAAAAATAACTTTAAAATAACAACAATTAAAACAAAACAGTTACTATAAAGTTTGGGAATTCCTTCATTAAATGCAAATATGAAATAATGTGAATCTGTGTGTTTTAATATGTTTGAAAGACACAACCCTTCAAAAAACATAGTACTACATGGGTAAATAACCAACTGAGTGATCATTCAAATAAACATGAATCAATCAATAAATAATTAATAATTTGATAAATTATGAACAAATTGATATTGAGGGAAAGTAATAATGTAATCAATGAAAAAGTAACTGGTGGATTACAAGGTAAAAAAAAAAAAAAAAGGTATTTATATCTAATACAAGTGCTTAATTTTGGAATCTGATTCGTATTCAGATTACATGTCAATCGGATACACCCAGCACTGAGTCTTTCTCAATAATCCAATACAAAGCAAATAAAATCCAGTCCTGGTCTATATTTTATTTTTTAGTTGAATATCCTGTTTCATTTGGAAATGCATCACATTGGGTTGCGAATTGCATTTCACATTTTTAATATAATAAATACCACCTGATTTGTTATTTTGTTAGGCGATGTAGTGGTATTCATATATTTCATGTGCTTAGGTGTCCAGATACTGTAGCAGGGCATTGCGAGAAGCATGATTGTACCTATGAAAATAATTGTGGGAAATACTGTGAAGGACACTGCTAAAATGGATCCACTTACCCTCCATTTACTGGGGCACAGCGGGTCTTTGCATCTAACAGTGACGTGGCACAAATTATCCCAGTGCCAGATCACAAATGCCTCTGTTTTGATATATTGAAACTATTATTGACTGTACAATCTGGAACGTCCTGCTTAGAGCCAGATTGCAGCTGGCAGGCCAGAGCTATTATGAACTCCCAAATGAGTCCCGGCCGAGGCTCAGAGGAGGCTGAAGACTTGAGTTAAAACATGATGAGGACAGATATTGGACACTTGGACAATTGCCTATTCCTTGTGCACTCTGGAGCCAAAGGACCGTTCCTGCTGGGATGGGAATGACCAATCATTAAACGGACAAAGTGCAGAGACCTAATAGCGCTGATTCACAGGGTTCGCTCGTTTTGGCGAGAGAAAAAAATTGGAGTTTCGAGTGCTATTAGAAAAATAATATGTGAAAAATGTGCTGTAAGGAAATGGCCAAATTGCAAACAAAAGAGAAGGAAAAGGCTAATTGAATGACTGAACACACTTTACATGCCGTCATGATGTATTCCCTTTCTGCTCTCTGAGGATGGTTTTATTAGTAATTTCATCAGTTACACAGACTTTTCTTCAGTTTCATTGCTTAAAGTGACTCACAAGATATAATGATATTTAGTTCTTTTTTTTCTCTTTAAAACAAACAAATTAAAGCATTAAAAACACTACAATGTAAAAAAAGTAAATGATACATTTTATTATAGATGCATTACAATTAGAGTTTAAAAGGTCACATTTGAATTTGGTTTACCAATCAAATGCATTTATTATATGTTTTACTTTTGAACAAACTGTGCACGCATACAGCCTATCTATCAGGAGATCGCTGTGCCTAATGTCTGCATTTACCTCTCTTCACTTTATTCTGGTGTAATCTATACACAGTCATGCAAAGAACTATCTTCGATAAGTAAAAATGTCAACTATTCTAAAAAAAAAAAAATAGTGAGAGAAAAAAATGAGGAGAGAGGGGAAAACACACAGCTAGTTTATTTTACTAAAGCTGATGTTGGAGTGGGAGTTGTGGAAACACAAATGGACCGGACACATGGAGCAGATAAAAACACAGCATTGCTTTTTGTGTTTGAACAAACTCTATAGGCCTAGTATATTCGCTTATGGGTTGAGAAATTCATTTTGCGCGTCATGATGTAAAGCTTTTCATTTAAACGCATTTTAAGCGTTGTGGTTTAAAAACTAATTTAACTGTTAAGGGACATTAAGCAGTGTGGCAGAATTCATTTTGACAAATGCGCGCGGAGCACACTTGCTCGTACAGCGCCTGACTAAACTAAGAGTTATTTTTCGCTCCTTGTGTTCATGTTTTGATACACATCGTTATGTGCACAATGCTGTCTCCTCTCAAAACACAGTCATTTGTGTTTAAATGAAACGTTAATAGTAAAGGTAAAGCATGGCACGAGTTGTATTAGAGATCCTGGTATTCTTGATGAGATTTTAAAGGGATATAGTTCACCCAAAGCTTAAAATACTGTCATCATTTACTCAGTTCAAGTTTGTTCGCCGTATGAATTTCGTGTTGAACATAAAAGAAGATATTTTGAAGAATATTCGTAACCACCAGAAAGTTTCTGGTCCCTGTTGACTCCAATAGTGTTTTTTTTCATACTATGGAAGTCATGGGGGCACAGAAGCTGTTTGGTTACCAATAGGCTATTGTTCCAAATATATACGTTTGCATTCAACAGCAGAAGGAAACTCATTCAGGCTTAGAACAACAACAACATAACTTTAATTTTTGGGTGAACTATTCCTCCAAAGCAGCCTAATATATTTGTGTCAACAATGTAAATTAAACATTAGAAAGAAAACCACTCACTGTCCTTGACCGAATCACTTTAGTAAAATAAATAAGAATGAATGTATACAGTGAAGACTATTCAGTCTATATGTAGTCTATTTATTTTATACAATATAATATTTCTTATTCAGTGCTTTAAGTGTTTGTAGGTTAATTTATTTGTTCTATTGTAATTCATGACTGTTTACTTGTCTTCAGTAAGTTTGTTTTTACTTAGGCTAGTATTTTTTATTTTGTGATATTGGAATTGGTAACAAGAATTGTGAAATTGCAATGCATCAAAAATGTTGATTGGACAAAAATCCTATTTTAAGCTATATATACATTATTGTGATGGGGGGCCCTGCAGTAAGTCTTAGCCCGGGGCCAGTGGGGTCTTAATGTGGCCCCTGTTAGTATAGACGGAAACAAAATTATAAACGCAACACTTTTTTTTTTGCCCCCATTTGTCATGAGCTGAACTCAAAGATCTGACTTTTTCTATGTACACAAAAGGCAAAAGGCCTATTTCTCTCAAATATTATTCACAAATCTGTCTAAATCTGTGTTAGTGGAGCACTTCTCCTTTGCTGAGATAATCCATCCACCTCACAGGTGTGGGATATCAAAATGCTGATTAGACAGCATGATTATTGCACAGGTGTGCCTTAGGCTGGCCACACTAAAATGTGCAGTTTTATCACACAGCACAATGCCACAGATGTCACAAGTTTTGAGGGAGCGTGCAATTGGCATGCTGACTGCAGGAATGTCCACCAGAGCTGTTGCCCGTTAAATGAATGTTCATTTCTCTACCATAAGCCATCTCCAAAGGCTTTTCAGAGAATTTGGCAGTACATTCAACCAGCCTCACAACCGCAAACCACGTGTAACCACACCAGCCCAGGACCTCCACATCCAGCATCTTCACCTCCAAGATCGTCTGAGACCAGCCACCCGGACAGCTGCTGCAACAATCGGTTTGCATAACCAAAGAATTTCTGCACAAACTGTCAGAAACTGTCTCAGGGAAGCTCATCTGCATGCTCGTCGTCCTCATCGGGGTCTCGACCTGACTGCAGTTCATCGTCGTAACCGACTTGAGTGGGCATATGCTCCCATTCGATGGCATCTGGCACTTTGGAGAGGTGTTCTTTTCACGGATGAATCCCAGTTTTCACTGTACAGGGCAGATGGCAGACAGCGTGTATGGCGTCGTGTGGGTGAGTGGTTTGCTGATGTCAACGTTGTGGATCAAGTGGCCCAAGGTGGCGGTGGGGTTATGATATGGGCAGGCGTATGTTATGGACAAACAACACAGGTGCATTTTATTGATGGCATTTTAAATGCACAGATATACCGTGACGAGATCCTGAGACCCATTGTTGTGCCATTCATCCACGACCATCACCTCATGTTGCAGCATGATAATGCACGGCCCCATGTTGCAAGGATCTGTACACAATTCCTGGAAACTGAAAACATCCCAGTTCTTGCATGGCCAGCATACTCACCGGACATGTCACCCATTGAGCATGTTTGGGATGCTCTGGATCGGCATATACGACAGCGTGTTCCAGTTCCTGCCAATATCCAGCAACTTCGCACAGCCATTGAAGAGGAGTGGACCAACATTCCACAGGCCACAATCAACAACCTGATCAACTCTATGCGAAGGAGTTGTGTTGCACTGCGTGAGGCAAATGGTGATCAAACCAGATACTGACTGGTTTTCGGACCAACAATTACAGAAATCGTCTCGGGTTACTTATGTAACCATGGTTCCCTGAGTAGGGAACGAGACACTGCGTCCTCTAGGGGTCGCTATGGGGAACGCCTCGTCGTGACCCGTGTCTGAAGCATACATTGAAAAAACACCAACTCGTTGGCCGGCGACAGCCATGACGTCACTACCGGTGCGACTAAAATATAAATAGGCGCCGGGAGAACACATCATTCACTTCTTTGTCTGAAGCTTGCGTCCGCAGCATGGCAAGAAACTAGAGGACGCAGTGTCTCGTTATATGTAACCATGGTTATATACGTAACCTGAGACGTTCCCTTTCATAGGAACTTTGAACTGCGTCCTCTAGGGGTCGCTATGGGAACAGTATACCCACGCCACCATGCTGAGGGGAGTGCAAGCCAGAACCATGGCGAGCACTAAGTACCAACTCTACCATATTGCTATGGGAGTCGCCCCTGGGACGTTTGTCGACAGCTGTCAGTGACGTTACTCCCTACGGCCAAAGGCCTAGGCTACATACCCCAAAAAACTTACCTATTAGGGCCAAAACTCCTGGGCCCGGGGTAGAGCTCAAAGCTTGGAATCAGAAATAGATTCCTTTAAAGGAATACAACCAAGAGCCTAGAATCATACTAATCTTGGCCTGCCACACAGGGGCTACCGCACGCTCTGTATATGCTAAAGGAACTGTCTCAACAGACCCCTAATAGCAACACCCTGTTAAAGTAGGTATCCAGAGGATACATAGGAGGAGTGGTGCCCAAGGCGGAACCGGGGTTTTAAACCACTCAAAAAGAGCACGAAGTCTTTGCGCGTAGCTCTTACCATACAGGATTTTTAGAAAAGTGGGCAAAGCATAACGTGCGCACGTACCACTTATGTGGATTTTAGAAAAGAGGGCAAAGCATAACGTGCACACACTTGAATGACCGTTCTGGGGGTTCTCGTGGCACCCTGAAAAGGCAGCCTATAGAGAAAAATAGCGTATCCCCAGACGCTATATTTACGGCTATAATGCTGGAGTGGCTAGCAGTATATCTGTAGCTGGGGGAGCAACATCCAGCTCTCAATGGAGAAGGGAGCTCAACCTACAGCATGTTCCAAAGTTGGAACAGCTAGCAGTTACTTAGCTGAGGGAGCAACACCCCTAGTTCTCAAACGAGAGGAGGCTCGACCTGCAGCATGTTCCAAAGCTGGAACAGCTAGCGATAGTTTACTTAGCTGTGGGAGCGACACACCTAATTCTCAGTCGAGAAGGAGGCTCGACCTACAGCATGTTCCAAAGCTGGAAAAGCTAGCAACAATTTACTTAGCTGAGGGAGCACAAACCCAGCTCTCAATGAGAGGGGCTCGACCTGCAGCATGATTGTAAAAATCAGAAGGGTAAGCATACTGCAACCTAGCCAAACACTCAGCGCATCAGAGAGGCAGAGGAAAGGCCTAATTCACCTGATGCTGCTGGATCCAGGCGCTCTGGAGAAACAGAGAACTCAACTTCTCAAGTGAGAGGAGAACTCCGAATTCAGAGGAATAGTGTGCTCATTCCAGGTAATCCTTTGATAAAGGGGAGCACTGCTAAACAATACAACGAGAACAGCCCACGGAGCGAGGAATCCAACTCAGAAGGAATAACACTCAAAGGAACATCAACCTACAATAAAACCACTCAATGGTGAGGGGGGTGATTGCTTCAAGGGATATCCTGGTGATCGGGGGGAAAACCCCTCAGGGGACCCAGATACGGTAGAACAGTAGGGTAGCATTGAAAGGTAACCCCAGCAGGAATCCATGCGAACTTCTGCAGTGACACGACGGGGGCGGATAATCACAAAAGGCTCCGCAGAAGCCTGTGTTATGGCGCAGATCAGAATTATGAAGCCGAAACCCGGGCTTTACTTACCTCTGGAATATACGACGAGTGAAAGAAACACTGAAGTCGAGCACCCAGTTTTAGGAACCCCAGCAGCGGGGTGTGACCATCAAGGAACTACTAGGAAAAAGGGACAGAAACACACAGGTCGGGAAACACGGCAAGGAATAGCGAAGGGTACATTACATATATTTATATACATATATTTAGCCATGGATCGTACTCACCCACCACGGCTCCCGCGTCGGAGCTCTGTCCCGAGAAGAACGAAGAAGCCTCTAGACCGGAGCATCAGTAAGATGGTCAACTATGAAGCCGTGAACCAACCAAACCTAAATAGGTCCAGCATAGGCGACAAAAATGCAGGAAATTCCCCACCTAACCTCGGTCAGGTGGAGATGGTGGTCACAGGGCAATTTAGGAAGGTGAAGATAAGGGCAGACGTAAGACCCCAGAAGGAAATGAGTAGATACTGAGGTATCCCTCTGATCCGGACAAAAGCACTGACGCACTGTCTGGATCACATCCCTTAGGTCTATTACTCACCTTCCTTTGACCCGCGATTCTTCCTACCCCAACCCGCGGGCGAGGGAGGAGCGCGAGCCACGACACTAGCCTTCTGAGCCAGTCTCTGATCCTCAAACCGAGACGGGCTAGGACCCCTGAGTTGTTTGGGCTCAGACCTAGACTTCTATCCTGGTCTTTCAGCCGGCCAGCCTGATATGCTTGGAGCATCACCAACGTGTGCAATGAACTGACAGCCCGACCTGCTGCTGCTGCGAATGCCCTGGCATCCGAGCGAGATGTCAAAGAAGGGAGTCTTAGAGGACGTCTCACCAATAGAGAGATAGCTGACCAGCGTCTTTTTATTAGGGCATCTTCTAATAACCGCCTTTGCGCATCGCATCGATGTTGGCATAACTTTTATGCTGGAATCGATGGATGCGTGAAAAAAAGGCCTCTTTTGCCTTTCCTTCTCAATCTTTATATGAAAAACAGTAAGAAAGGAAGGCTCACCTGAGCTGGGGGGGGAGGGTTTATGGCCAGAAAAATAACGTCCATCGAGATATTTCGCGACGTCACTTACTTCACCCGCTTCACGGCAAGTAAAGACTCGCCGTGGCACGATCCATAATTTCCAAAAGCTCATCATACGCAGGAGCAATGGCCCCTGAACCAGACAATGTTAATGAAATAACATTATCCTCCAGCGGCTCACTCTCGTGCACAGCCGATGATCGCGAAAGGGAAACCCCCTTCAAAACTCATCGGCCAGATCCACGTGCGATCCCCACAAGCTCTTTCCCTTCCGTGCCTCAGCAGCGGCGGGGTCCTGAATCACGGGAAGCAGATGGCTGCCCCCCTTTCCTCGAAAAGAGAGACAAACGAGAGCGGAGCTTTTTTTTTTTTTTGGAAAAAAAAAACGCTCTCGAAGTGCACGCCGATTGCCCCCTCGGAGACCTCGCGTGCGTGCTCTTTGCCCAAACAAAACAAAGCATAGATCGTGTGTGTCATCAGATATAAAACAACGTCAACACGGATGCACACACCCTTAAATGCTTTGCTAGTGCTCGCCATAATGATATGAATAGAGATTGCTCTTACCACAGAAATGCACGCTTCAAACAAAAAAGTCAATGAAGACGAAGAAGAGAACGACGTGTGCTCCCGGCGCCTATTTATACCATAGTCGCACCGGTAGTTACGTCATGGCTGTAGCCGGCCTACGAGTTGGTGTTTTTTCAATGTATGCTCAGACACGGGTCACGACGAGGCGTTCCCCCATAGCGACCCCTAGAGGACGCAGTTCGAAGTGCCCATGAAAGGGGACCTGACATTTTAGAGTGGCCTTTATTGTGGCCAGCCTAAGGCACACCTGTGCGATAATCATGCCGTCTAATCAGCATCTTGATATGCCACAACTGTGAGGTAGATGGATTATCTCGGCAAAGGAGAAGAGCTCACTAACACAGATTTAGACAGATTTGTGAACAATATTGAGAGAAATAGGCCTTTTGTGTACAAAGAAAAAGTCTTAGCATATTTGAGTTCAGCTCATGAAAAATGGGGGCAAAAAACAAAAGTGTTGCGTTTATAATTTGGTTCAGTGTATATGTATATATATATGACCTTATTATTATAAATATACACTTTATCTTTTACCTATATACGGTGGTATATATACACACTGTTATAACTGTATTTAGATTAAAAACTACATTTACATACAAATAATTAAATTGAAATTTTAATTATATGTTCAGGTAAACATGATTAATCACAGTAAACCTGAGATTAAAAATTTACAGTCTTTATATATATACATAAAGTGTTATTTAGGTACGGAAAGTATTCAGACACCCCTTCATTTTCACTCTTTGTTATATTGCAGCCATTGCTAAAATCATTTAAGTTAATTTTATTAATCTCATTAATGTACACACAGCACCCCATATTGACAGAAAAACCCAGAATTTTTGACATTTTTGCAGATTTATTAAAAGAGAAAAAATGAAATATCACATGGTCCTAAGTATTCAGGACCCTTTGCTGTGGACATCAGATATTAATTCAGGTGCTGTCCATTTCTTCTGATCTTCCTTGAGATGGTTCTACACCTTCATTTGAGTCCGGCTGTGGTTGATTATACTGATTGGACTTGATTAGGAAAGCCACACACCTGTCTATATAAGACCTTACAGCTCACATGTCAGAGCAAATGAGAATCATGAGGTCAAAGGAACTGCCTGAAGAGCTCAGAGACAGAATTGTGGCAAGGCACAGATCTGGCCAAAAGGTTACAAACAATTTCTGCTGCACTTAAGGTTCCTAAGAGTCACAGTGGATTCCTAAAGGGCACAGTGGCCTCCATAATCCTTAAATGGAAGAAGTTTGGACGACCAGAACCCTTCCTAGAGCTGGCTGTCTGGCCAAACTGAGCTATCGGGGGGAGAAGAGAGCCTGGTGAGAGAGGTAAAGAAGAACCAAAGATCACTGTGGCTGAGCTCCAAAGATGCAGTCGGGAGATGGGAGAGAGTTGTAGAAAGTCAACCATCACTGCAGCCCTCCACCAGTCGGGGCTTTATGGCAGAGTGGCCCGACGGAAGCCTCTCCTCAGTGCAAGACACATGAAAGCCAGCATGGAGTTTGCTAAAAAAACACCTGAAGGACTACAAGATGGTGAGAAATAAGATTCTCTGGTCTGATGAGACCAAGATAGAACTTTTTGGCCTTGATTCTAAGCGCTATGTGTGGAGAAAAACAGGCACTGCTCAGTATTTTTTCTGTTCGCAATATCCCCATACAAACAATGAAGCATGGGTGGGGCAGCATCATGCTGTGGGGGTGTTTTTCAGCTGCAGGGGACAGGACGACTGGTTGCAATCGAGGGAAAGATGAATTGCGCAATGTACAGGGATACCTGGACGAAAACCTTCTCCAGAGTGCTCAGGACCTCAGACTGGGCTGAAAGGTTTACCTTCCAACAAGACAATAACCCCAAGCACACAGCTAAAATAACGAAGGAACAACTCTGTGACTGTTCTTGAATGACCCAGCCAGAACCCTGACTTAAACCCAATTGAGCATCCCTGGAGAGACCTAAAAATGGCTGTCCACCAACGTTTACCATCCAACTGACAGAACTGGAGAGGATCTGCAAGGAGGAAAAAATCCCCAAATCCAGGTGTGAAAAACTAGTTGCATCTTTCCCAAAAAGACTCATGGCTGTATTAGATCAAAAGGCTGCTTCTACTAAATACTGAGCAAAGGGTCTGAATAATTAGGACCATGTGATATTTCAGTTTTAAATTTTTAATAAATCTGCAAAAATGTCAAAATTCTGTGTTTTTCTGTCAATATGGGGTGCTGTGTGCACGTTAATGAGGAAAATAAATTAATGATTTTAGCAAATGGCTGCAATATTAAAAAGAGTGAAAAATTTAAGGGGGTGTGTATACTTTCCGTACCCACTGTATATATCATTATGCCTTTTTTGGGCCCGGTGAGGAGAAATTCATTACATTTTTACATTCAAATTTTAAATATAAGGAAAAAAATGAAGAGTTCAGATAAAAAAAACATCTAAGTTCCATCTGAAATGTTCTTCTAAAATTACCATTTTTATCAGGCTCCTATGTTTAGGTTCAGTCATTTCACTTAATGGCAGTTAATAGATTATTTTCATTGCCATTAAAGTGAAATAACTGAACACAAATGTAGGAGCCTGATGAAAATGCTCATTTTTAGAAGAAAATTTCAGATGGCACATAGAGACTTTTTCATTCCGAACTCTTGAAATATAAAGAGTCAAATATAAAGAGAGAAATGTTTTTCTTAAAAAGTGTAAACAGTTTTGTTTATAAAAATTTGTATTTATTATTTTTTTTACAACAGAAAATCACTGGGAGAAGCAGAAACCAAGCTCCAACAAAGCTCGACTTTAGTGTTTTTATGCATGTAATGATCTGTACAGTACAATTTGCAATGTTAGTGGGAAACTTGGTCTTGGACAAGTAAGTGAAGTAGAAAATCATAATATGGGAACTGGACGATTCTGGTTGTGTGTTTTGTGACACCCATAATTAGAGGAAACCGCTGAAAGCTGAACTGAGCTGTATCCAGTACAGAGGATTGGACACATTATTTCCAGGTGTCTCGGTGTGAGCTGTGAAATACATTAGAGCTGTAAGACAAGGGAAATGACGTTTATTGGGGTGTATGAAGTGGACTATGACCAGAAAGCATCACGCTTCACAACACAGCTCCTGCTCTCCTCTGTTTTATATCATGCCAATCATGCACATCATCCTAATAAAATCACATTCCACATGAACAATTATGTTTCTGAACTGTCGGTTTTTACATTCTTCATATCAAGTGTTCACCACAGTTTAATATTCGATATAAATCTTGTTAAAACTGATCGGATTTGATTTGGGTCGAACAATAGCTTTCGTAATGCTTTCATTTAGATTTTCAGGGTGCAAAACTCATATTTGCTTTCACATTATAAAAACGAACAAAGTCAGCTCAAATCATGCATTTTATAGGAAGTGCACATTATTTGTGTAAAGAAGTAAAACCATGGATAAAACGAGAAAGAAGGGTTGATGAACTAAACTGTCCTTTTTTGTGATATATTATTGATAATGTTTATTTAATCATTTTTGCATATTAAATAATATATTTTACACATTAAAAATATATCCTTTAACTTACTCTTTTATAACATACTTTTAACAATTAAGTTATATCAACAGGCTACCTAGTGTTTAAATTATATTTTTAAATATATTTGTATTAATTTAAAGAACCGGGAATGCAAAAGTGCTGGGAAAAGGTGAATCAAACAATAGGAAAAGGCCCCTAAGCAAAAAATTTTGTCACCATATGCAAATCTTTTGAGATAGCAAGATATAAGCAATACTCAAGTACTTTAATATTTCACAATAACCTCTTCTGACAATTGTATGACGATTATCTGTTGAGCAGTTTTGCTATTTCTAACGCTTGCACCACTAGAAGCAGCCATTGTGACAAGAAGTGTTCTTAATTGTATTGAATGTGCACTTGTTGTGTACTTTAAATTATATAGCTAATAATATATTATATTAAACTCCACTTGCAGATAATAATGAAAAGGACACTCAAAGTAACTCTATGTAGTTTTGGAGCCTCCTATTCTTAAGCGAGTGGAATTCACTGTCGTAATTTCAGTGGATCGCTGTACACGTGCATTTGTTGCTGCTGTAAAGCCATCCGCTCTATTTGCTGAATTCTGTTTCCGCTCTTCGTTACTTATAAAACGGATAGTTCCGGTCCTTCATTCTGATTGGTCGAGCCAAGTTCGACGCTGTTGTAAATTACTCCACAAACATACACCTTTGTTTACTTCTATGTGTTGCTTGGCAACCACTTTGTTGAACCACAACGGTTTCTGAGGAACTACATTGTTTGGTGGAAGAATACTGTTTATTAATATCATTACACTTTATCTGCTCCGTTTTATTTTGTGAAACCTTAATACATCTATGGAATAACCGTTTTATAAAAGCAATAAGCCCTGTGAAGCCGTGGTTTACAGTGAATTTATAACAGCTAAGGGGGTTTTAGGCACTCCGCTTCGTGTCGTACCTAATAACGTAGCTGTTATAACTCACTGTAAACCACGGATTCTGGGGCTTATTGCTTTTAGATCCCACCTCCATTTTCAACGACGTTTTCTGTCAATGTGCCAACCTTTTTTTTTCTCCCCTGGTGCATAGCCGCTATAGGGAAATAACGAGAGAAATAACAAAGTGCAATAAACGGTAAAACGGTTTGCACTACAAACCGTGTTCATAATTAAGATACAGTATTGGAAAAAGGCTTTTTAAAAAACAAATCTTGTTTTTTCTCAGTAAAACACATTTTGTCTTCAATTATTTTCATATTGCATATTTTTTCCTATTTTAATTTTTGTTTTGAAAGTAAGGTAAAAACTGGTAAAATGTACCAACAATCACATTTAAAAAAAATACACTTTTTGATATACCATAAAAACAAAAAAACAGGTAGCCCATCTGAATTAGGACATTTAGGCTATCCATCTAATAGTAACCTACCAAAATCTTATTAACAGTAGAAGTTAAAGCTTACTGTAGTCTTCAAATCTGGGTACTGTCTTACGTTTTAAAATCACAAAGGGAGTTTGATCCCATCAGGCTAACGTGAGTCACGACTCATGCAGCTGTAAGGTTTTCTTTCTCTTTTGTTTTTACTCGCGATCTTTACAACACGCATTACAGTATTTCATGGCACACTTGTTTTATGTGTATTTGTGCGCCACCTATTGTTGTGTGTGTATTATTGACATGTCAAAGTCTAGACCCTGAATATAAGACGATCGCGTTTTTTCAGATGTATTTCCAAGAAAAAAACATTGTCTTATATTCGGGTCAATACGGTAATACATTAAAATAATATAGTAAGACACACCAGTTTGAAATATCAAGCTGCAAAACGAGCTGTTTTGTACAGCTAAAATTGCTGGAAGCAGAAGAGAACGGAAGCCAGACACATTACATTTACAAATGGCTGAGCCCGCTCTTATGGGAAAAATAAGGTGGAAGCCGTTTGCCTTATTATTAGTCAGAACTATTTTTAACGTGATGTTTTAAGGCAAAACAAACGGAAGTGCACAAGTTTGTTTGAAAACATTACATTCGGTTCACACTTAGCCTAAGTATAGTCTTTTAAAGTAGCCTATATTATTTCCATTATAAGTTGGCCTACTCTTTTTTTAAAAAGTATGCTATAAATGTATTTCTTTTTCACAAGGGAGGATATATGCTTCATTGCCAGGATATGTATTATTAGGCGTACTTACAGTATACGTTTCATCAGAGTCACATGTATGGAAATGATTACATTTTCATGTCATTGTCTTTTGGTGTGGAAGTTGGGGCTCCTCCTTAAGCAGTTTGCGGGGTTCACAAAGTGAGACTCCTAAAACAGGGCGGTTAGTCATTGTGTCTGTTATTTGTAATGCGTTTATGAGTGAGATGTGAAGCCGGTTCAGACAATAGCTGGTTTCTGTGAGCCCTTCACACTCCCTGAGCGTCCAGAGGCGCTAACAGACTGATGGCCATCTATTGTTCTAGCGCTGAATTGGAGGAAGAATCACAATCCTCATGTTTTCTTTTTTCCTCCACTGTACATCCGTTCCTCCCTTTTTTGCCTGATTTTATTCTTCCCTGATTTTATTACAGCCTGCACAGGTTAATTTCTCCGAGACTCATTACTTTAGTAAAACATTTGAACAATTTTCCTTGCGTCACTTCCAACTTGCTGTCTCCAGTTGGTTTTCAACCAAAAAAAAAATTGCACGCTTTGTTCATACATGTAAATACAGTTTTATGGAAAAAAAAAAGAAAAGAAAAAAAGACATTTTTACTGTATTAAACTGTATACTTAAGAAAAAAAAACATTTTTATTATGTCTTCATTCATTTTTATTTTTAAAATGCCTTTTACAGATACATTTTACTATTTTACCTCGTCTCAAACCCAAAATGTAAATATTAAAGCATGTAAATTCTTCATTAAAATATCTTATTAAAAAAATTATAATATCTAAACAAACCATTTCAATATTTATCTATTATAATTTTTTTTTAAAACTTGTGCCCCAATGAAAAAAGAAATCTCAGGATATCAGAAAAAAAAATTATTGTATGTCATTTCCAATCAAGCAGTACATTTTCAGAAAAAAAGTGTGACAATATATAATTGTGTGTATTTTAGGATACACAAGATGCTAGTTATGAAATACAAATGCTAGCTTAGAAAGACAAAGGAGTGTCATTTTAATCCAGAAATGCTTCAAATGTCAAATTTCCACATAAATCATTCCCACAACTGAATGCTACATGATAAAATACAATATTGGATTTAAAATTTGGTGAAAATGTTGTTCATGACTTGAACAACAAATTACCAAAATGACATAACTCTTCAACAACAATCTCTCTGACTTTTGAAAGTTGTACATAAAGCCTATATATATATATATTACGAACAAAAATTGTAAACGAAACACTTTTGTTTTTGCCCCCTTTTTCATGAGCTGAACTCAAAGATCTAAACTTTTTCTATGTACACAGAAGGCCTATTTCTCTCAAATATTGTTCACAAATCTGTCTAAATCTGTGTTAGTGAGCACTTCTCCTTTGCCGAGATAATCCATCCACCAAAATTAAGTTTTTCTTTTTTTATTCAACAACCAATGGCAAAATAAACCTACATCATAGGTTATTTAAAACAGAGCAATGCAACATTGAGTTTTTATGTCTATTGTTTCAGACTCAGTCCACTAAGTGGCAGTGTCACAACACGATTGACGTGTTAAAGCAGCATAGTACCTCAGGATACCTTGGAGAGGATCCGTCATTTTTGCCAGCACATACCACAGGCTGTTAGGAACAATTTATAATAACATTCATGTTTGACTGAAAGGAAGTGAACCTAATGAAGTGTCTGACAGTAAAACATGATCCGTCGCAGTTCAAGGCATTTAGAGGGCAAATCTCACGAAAACATGTCCAGGTCACTTTTTTCCCCCCACAAAATCAGAAAACGAAATGGTCTATATAACTAAAAATACTAAGATTACAGAGCCCTGCAAATGAAATGCAAAAAAATGTGTTCATTTAAATTTTGTTAAATCAAATTTAACTACAGTGAAGGATGGTTTACCTAAATTAAGGGAACAAATTAATAAATTGTAGGAATAAATTCTTAATTTGTGGGCACAATAGTACAGGCTCTGCACTAAAATGCTTGCTTGCAGGTGAATTATTCATTTGAAATAGTTTGAATAGGGCTAGGATGGTAAGCAAAGCTGATGTAGATGACTTGAAGGAGAGAGCATGTAGATATCTAGCGTTTGTCTGTGAGTTTTTGTACATTGGGGTGAGGGGAGAACTTCCAGATGTGGTGTGGGCAAATTGCCTGTTGGGACCAAAACACAGGAACTTCCTCTGACAGCAGAGATTAATCAAAACCCGGGGAATCTTTTCATGAAACGCACAGAAAGACAGCGAGAAAGCAGAATTTCCCCTCCCTTCTAAAAAATGCAACGTATGGGAAAGCTCACACTTTGACTATTGAAATACACTTTAACTGCTTTTGTTGCTCATGCGCTTTGTCATGTTTTGTCTTAGGCTGATGTGTGAATGATGAATTTGGCCTCAACTATTCTCCCAAATTATTATTTTGATTTTCACATTTTCTTTTCTTGAACTTTATCTCCAGCTTCCCATTGATAAGCCAACAACCAAATATTCTATCGCCATGGGGACATTTTAAGTAACAAGGCCACTTGCTTTTCTATGGATGCCAGAGCTTGCTTTTTAGAATTTGAACATGTGACTGATGTGTGGGTCTTCATGTTACTTGGGTCAAACCCCTACTACATCTAATTTAATAATGTAAGAACTTACCAAACATATTTCTGGTTTGAAAACCTAGACAAAAACTGTCTCCCACCTTAGGTTATATCATTTTACTGCTGTTTTAGTTTTTGAAACATTGGTCTACCTATTCATATATGTATAAATTAACAATGTTTTGAAATCTTTACAGTATTTGAGGCATGTAAAACTAGCTTTCAAAATTCTAACATTACCATTACACACATTAGTGACCCATTAGTCTCTTAATGTTAGTTTGATGAAGTGATTTTTTTCGTCTGTTTGTCTGATTTTTTCTTCTGTATTTAAACATTAATGAGTTACACAATTTCATGCTAAATAATCCATACTTAAAATGTAGTAAGATAATTATGCCCTCAGAAAGGTGACAGTGTGGACAGTAACAGGGTTGACAGTTCATTTAGATTAAATTATGTGATCTCTAACTAAATAACATGCTCCATTTCACTGGAAAACGATCAGCGCTTTCCACCCTGTTACCTTTCTGAAGTCATAATTACAACAAATATTTATTCAGTTTAAAATTGTATAATTATATTTTGTTGTGAGATATGACCAGAAAAGTAACAGGTTTGACTATTTTACAGTGAAATTGCATTGGTTATTTTAGTTTCAGCTGGCATAACTCAACTTAACTGTAAAACTGTCAACCCTGTTACAACCAACCTGTTATTTGTTTAAAAAGTAATTACAAAAAATACTAAATTCAATTCATGTAGTTTGAAATTGCTCAATTTGTTGTGATATATGCCTTCAGAAAGGTAACAGTGTGGACAGTAACAGAGTTGACAGTTTTACAGTTAAATTGAATTATGCCATCTCGAACAAAAAAAAACAGTTTTGAATCATGTTACATTTCACCCTTTTATCTTTCTAAAGTCATAATTATATCACATATTAAAACTGCTTCATTTAGTTTGAAATTTCACCTGTTACATCCATCCTGTTATTTTTTAAAGTAATTTCAACAAATACTAAATTCAATTTATTTAGTACGAAATGGCACAATTTATTGTGATAAATGCCTTCAGAAAGGTAACAGTGTGGACAGCAACAGGGTTGACACTTTTACAGTTAAATTGAATTATGCCATTTTCACACACATGCACGAGGGACACATAAGCCATATGCTATGTAGAAGGACCAAGAAGGCATTAACTGTAATATTACACTTCAAGGTTCAATCTTGTAAATATTCAATAGCAAGTTTCTCCAAGGTTTGTACTGGAATGTCACTGATTATTATGACACAGCCTTAAGTTACCGATAACAAAAAAAAAAAAAAAAAAAAAAGAAGTGAAGAGAGAAAAATACAAAGATAAAAATTATTTGTACTTACAGTCAGGAAGCCACATTTGGTTTCATGCATGTAATAAGCTAACAGCCATGAGTAATTTGTTTCATTTTGTGCTGCAATTAGGGGCCATGCAACACAACTGGTGCAAAAGAACAGTTTGCATTGTTTACTGGCGTTGCTCTGCAAATACAAACATCTGCACTTAAATACAACAAAATGCTTTCGTCTAATCAGAGTTACAAAAGAGATAATCGGAATCACATGAAAATGTAAAATATTGTTGTGCACTGCAAATCGCTTAAATACAATTACAATATACTGTGGGATTTAATTGATTAAATTGGTGGGCTTATAACAAATTTTGATTGTTTCTTTTTTGTGCCTTAACTCTTCGAGACTTTGTATATTAATATTCAGACTCCTGGGGTTATTTACTTATCAACAAGGACATTCAATATAGACCAACTAATAACTGATACAATTTTTTAAAAGCTTAATAGGTTATTTTAATTATGGAGAGGAACCATCCTCCCTTTTTAAATCATATTCATTTATGACCTACATCATGACAGCATGTTCATCACATATCAACTCATATTAAAATGTAAAATGTATTAATGCTAAAAAATTCAAATGTGTCTTTAATTTTTTAATCAGTTAAATTTGCATTTGACCCCACAAGTGGAAAAATCTATATATTTGCATAAATGCAACAATAATTTGCATGATAAACTTGAATATTTTACATGCTGTATAGGAACTTTTTAACATGATAAACAACAAAGACAAGTAAAAAAAAAATGGCACTGGTTTGTATAAAGTAGGCTTTAAAGATGAAGTATGTTCTGCTTGTTGTAGGACCACCACACAACTCAAAACAATCAAACTCAGTTGCACATGTCATGTCCATGTAATATGACCAAGCAGAGCTGAAACTGGACTGCTTTACTCCCAGAGGACATATCCTGGGCTTCACAGCGAAGAGGCCCAGGTCAGAGGTGATGGACGTGGGATTACTTTAGCACAACTGCTTTGCTAACATTTGTTTACTTGACTTTTTCAGTGACCACTAATGCTTTGTGGCACTATAAGGGATTTGCAAATTTGATGAATTTGGCCTGGCTGTTTTAATACAGTTTGAGCTCATTAGTATTTATAGGTATTTGTGCGTAATGTTTACATTTGCATTTTTGGGCTATAGATATATGGTGGAACACACTATGTAGATGTTTTCATAGCATCTAAAACATAAAAAGTGTTTATGTATGCACAGCTTTAGAAACAACAACAACATTTATATTAAATTATATTTGTGAGTGGTTAAATGCTGGTGGAAAAGGTGTCTTCAGCTGCTTTTTGAAAGTTGTGATGGTTTCAGCAGTTAAGGTGGAGTTCAGGACGAAGCATACATTTGAATTGTTCTCTAGGAACGACCCTGCTGGCTAGTTCCTAGAGCTAAGTGCCTAGAACGACGCAGTGCGAACAACTTATGGTTCATGGAAACTTTCTATTGCACAAAAGGTTCTTTAAAGTGGAAAAAGGTTCTTAGATTATTAAAATGTCCTTTACTCTAAGAAAAAAGTTCACTGAACGGTTTTCTGTGGGCATTATAGAAAAACTACCCTTTTGAACATTAATTTTTAAGAGCGTAAAGGTTCGTTTATTGTGTCTATGATTTCATTGGAAACCTTTCCATTTTGCACAAATTGTTCTTTTGCCGGGTTCAGACTACACAAAATTTTTGTCGGTCACGATAGTCACTGTGTCATATTACATGATTTTGACTCCTAAAATCTTGTCGTTTCGTGGACAAGAAACATGTCAGACTATACGTTGCTTCCCGACCATTCATCATGTGCCGTCTTTAACAATGCGGTGTTGATGTCATCGAGAAGGTGGAAATAGCGACTGACTTCCGAAAACAAGAGAGTAAACATTGCTGAAGCGCTTCCGCTACAGTTCACCAGCATTTTTCTTTCTTTGTTCTATCGTGTAGTCCCTCGATGACACATCATACATGCAGGAATACTGTTGCAACAGCTCCACGAACCTTTCCTCCATCTCACAATCTTTCGTTTCGCCATGTGAGCTTGGTATGAAAGAGCTTATGGGCGCTATTGGTCAACGTCACCAATTGACAGAAACCTCGTACAGTGGACTGCCAAGAAAAACAATAAACATGATGTCTTTCTGTGTGAGAAATCGAAGACGCGGAATCGGCTGGCGCCAATATGACACGAGCTGAAACGAGAGAATCTTGCGTCCCGAAGCCCATTGGCGTTACGAAGACCCGGACAACATACTCAAGCAAATCGGGGCAAAAGCGGCGCTCAATCGTTGTAGTCTGAGGAGGGCATTATTAAACTCTTTCCCTGCCAAGCATTTTTGAAAAAAAGTGTGATAATGCGATGGAACTCCGTATTTTTTTTTTTTCTTTTGTTGCTGTATGAATATTTGAATATGCATATGCAATACACCAAAATAAAGATCAGAGTCTCTACTTTTAAACAAAAAACAAAAAAAAATCTGTTTTTATTCTAGCTTAAAGCATTCTTTTTTTATCAACACTTGAATATAGGTAGGTTTCATAAAAATGCATAAAATTAGAAAATCTCATTTTTATTAAAAACTACATCTGGATAATATTCAGTACGATTATCAAAGCATAATCCAGTAAATCGCTTCCATCAACACCTCCAAAGTTTGCACAGACATATGCCACTTCCTGGATCAACATTTTACTCCTTAACATTATGCAGTTTTCATTTATATGCTTTCTATTGCTGATGATCGCATTATTTTCATATGCATCTATTTACATAAGAGATTGCTAGTTTCTCCGTCCTGTTCACATGTGTTTTTGTTCGGGAGGTTTTGTACTTGTTCAGAAGATGCGTAATAGCGCCCCCGAGTGTATAACAGTGAAAACACGAAAAGCCGTAAAAACTCGTCTTTGGCGGGGGAAGCGTTTTCTTGAAAAAGACAAGATCGTCAATGGCGGGGAAAGAGTTAAAATGTTCTTCATGTAAAGAAAAAAAGTGGTTCTTCTAAGATCTGTTCACTGAAAGGTTCTTCGGAGAACTACCATGAATATCAAAGCCAACATCATTTGCATAGAGGCCAATGAGGAATCCAAGCTCTAACATTTGACCATGCAAGGCTAAACCAGGTATAAGTATCACTCAGTAAGACATGTACATGACGCTCTTGGAGACACTCTTGTCGCTCTCACCACAGCCATTGAGGTGTTCAGATCCTTATCAGTTTAAACCATTGACTGTCTTCCCAGGTCTCCAGATACTTGTTTGTAAGGCTCTCCCCAGACTGTGGAGCTCCTTTCTGGCCTCTTTCCCAACGCTGTTCCATTGTGCCTGCTGAGCGCAGGGGTTTAGATTACAGAGAAACTGGAGCTGTGTTAGTGTGCAGCGTTCCTGAACTCACCAGAGGACTCATGATTTCCATCAGGACTGGCAGGATCTCTTCTCTCTGAACATACCCACCAGTGACCACTCTGATAACCCTCTGCTTCTTTTCTTTGCTCTTTTATAGCTCAATGCTTTCTGCACAGTTAGCCGCTCCGCAGTGCTGGTTGCTTTGAGACACCACTAGAGCAGCTCTTTTCATGTGTAAATTATAAAGCTTTGAGGCTTTGTGATTTAACAGCCAACTCTACACTGAACAAAGTGCTTTGAATATACATGATTTAATCAGCACATCGGTTACACACCAATCAAGTAAGTTACATCAACATACTATTTTCCTCTCGGTTAAGTTCAGTAATTCCTTGTCAGAATGCATAATTTAATTATGTAAAATTTAACATAATGAATAAAAATGATTTGTAAGTGACCCAATTAAGTAGTCTCGGTGATGTGAGTCCTTGGCATTATTATTATTCTTTTTTTTTTCATATTCACAAACATTTCTGTTTCAAATTACTTAGTTATATTATTGAGACCTGCTAGCTAGATGCTAATTAACAACAGTAAAGCGACATTCTTTGTGTACATAAACTCCATCTCCACAGAGCCAGATATTAAAATTAAAATGAGTCTCCCTTTCTTTCCTCAAAAACACATAACTCTTAATTTACACTATATACTTCAATATTTACAGTACTCTCCCTATAAGTAAACTTTTACAAACTCAAATACAGGAAAATCTTTTTTTCAGATCTATATGACATATCATAAAATTTGGCATAAAATTGTATAAAAAGCATAAAATATTTGGTATAAAATAATTTCTTGGAAAAAATATATTTTAAAACGTGTGTCTGACATAGTGTCATGTGGTGCAACCAACATGCTGAAACATAAAACAAGAAACAATATCATAAAGAGGGCCCCTGCAGACCTTTGTGGTGCTTTGACCTTTTTAATGACATATAAGGGTAGTTTTAGTTGTTAAAATTTCATGGGGTGCAACTCCTAACAATGTAAAATTAAGTGTGAGAACAATTTATGATTTGTAAAAATACTTTTACCCTGAAAAAAAATTTTTAAAAAAACATTTTTGAAAATAAAATGAAAGAGGTCTACTCATGACTTCAAAATCATTGTGCTTGGGAGACTGTGTCGGTTCACTTGGTTCTACTACATACATTTAAGGTATTAAATGAAACTTTCCTGAACATGTATAAAGTTTTTGGTTAACTAGATAAAATCAAATGAAGAAACATGCATGTCTTGTAGACTAATTTATTTGCCAAACATAAAAAAAAAAAAATGGTTGAAGACCCAACCCCAATAAATATAACCTTACAATCTGATTGGGTAAATGCTGTTCCAGGACCATGATATTGATCCAGAAACGCATTTTACTTAAAAATCACCCTGAAGTCACCCCTAACCACCACTGCACCAAGGTACCACCGCAGCCCCTTATTTCTAAGAGGCAATAAAAAGGCAGACGCTAAAAAAGTCCAGTAAAATCCACATTCAGAGTGATATACGAGGGAAGAGGCTGACGGAGATTAACAGACCATTTGCAGACGCTCCTCCGGGGAGTGATCTTGACTCAAGCGACAGCACATGTCTACCTGATGTATCAGCATTACAAATATGCTGTTAGCCCATGTTAACCAGCCATTTTTATGCTAACCAGAAGAGGATTTGTGTCAGTGCCAAATGATTTGTCCACTTTGTTGTGGTCATCACTGACAAATCAAAGTTTTCTCTTAAGCCGAGGTCTTGCTTGAAGGATCTGCATGAGATATTTTTTCCCCCTGATGTTTCTAGTAGGATTGCGTTGACAGTTTTTATAAATGGACTGTTAATCCAAAACCTCCAAATCCCCATCTCAGAAACCCTTGACTGAAATCAATTAGTTATTTGAAAGAAGCAGTTTTTAGGACCCAAACTGAATTTGCGTTAAACACCGGGCCAGACAACCACGCAATTCCACCCAGAAATAAATCCAGAGATAAATCAGAATCTGTTGTTTTAGATTTCAGGTTTGCATGCTAAATCTTGCTGCTTTCATTGAAACATCTCCTTCTTTGCGTGTAGAGATGAATTCGTTCTTAGTCATTGATGCCAACAAGCCAAACAGAATGGTTATAGTTAGCCCTGGGAAGTTGTTTAAAATTGCCGTTCATTCATCCTCAGTAAAGTGTGACAGTAATTTGCACACTGTCTTCAGGGTGAAATTTGCGGTGCCTCTCAGTTTCAGAGAACAAAATGAAGCTACAGTATTGGCTCATCATGAGGTTTTGTTGACTGTCACCTAAGTGATACCAGATACACAACATACTGCAGACCTTTTTGAAGTAACACAGTCCATATGCCCACGTCATTATGTCTGAGTACACTAAACATCTACAGTCTGGATGTGCTATCCTTGATGTTCAGGCTCTTAGTAACATAACATTTTATTATGCTTAAGGCAAGGTAGGGATGATCAGTGAACAATAATGTCTTGAGATAACCTGCACTCTTAAAACTAAAGGTACCTAAGAAGGTCTTTGAAGTAATGCCATTGAAGAACAATTTTTGCTTCCCCAAAGAGTCTTTCAGTGAACAGTTCTTAGAAGAACCATTTGTTTTTAGTGTGGAGAACAATTTTTCCACTTTAAAGAACCTTTTGTGGAGTGGAAATATTCCATGGGTGTTAAATGTTCTTAATGGAACCATCAGTGCCAATAAGGAACTTTTATTTTTTAAAAGAGAAGTCAGTTTCATATCCATGAATCAGTTTTTTTGAATACATTCAAATGGCTTGTTTACAAGTCAAACATCGCTAATTACCGTTGCACCACTGAGCAAAGCACTTCACCCCAGCTTGCTCCAGGGAGGTTTTTCTGCAGTTATTGGACTATAAGTTGATTTAGGCGAAAATAGTCTGCCAAATGACAAATTACCAATGGGAGCACCGATGCTTTGAGTGATATTGTTGGGTAAACAGTGTACTCTTTGTCATGACGAAAACATGAATAACGTATGTAAGATTGATGCAGAAAGATTAAAAGAAACAAAAGAAAAAATCAAAACAAAAAAGTTAAAACATTGAAACCAAAGAATAATTACTGAACATGCAGACATGCTAATATGTAGGATAAATTAACATTAACATTTCTGTCATGGTAACTCTGAGAGTTTAGCATGGTAATATACATGGCAATGTTAATGTGTTTGGTCTTGGCGAAATAGATCTGGTACTAAGTATTGACAACCGAGACTTGCTACTGCCAGTACATCTACAGACATGCTGCTGTGAGCATGTTTATGCTGTTAATAATGCTGCTGCACATATACCTTGTATGAAAACAAAACAAATCACAATGTGCATAACACCAAAGTAACTCCACTGTAGCAGATCTATACAGGTGCAGAGCCTGGGGACCGGTGTGAGGGTTTCTGATAGCATTGCTCGCAACTGCTAAGGGCTACGCACTTGCGGTATTAGACCTGTGAGCCAGCGAGGCTTCAATGGCTGTCTGGGCGCAACTCACAAACCAGCTCGGCTTCTGGCACCATGTGACTAATGATGTCATTATATCAGATTTTGTTAAAACCTATTGACCTGTGCCATCTAAAGTTTCATGACAGAATTTTGTATTAATTTAACATTTAGGGAAGTTGACATTAGTTATTCATTAATTTTTAATACTTTTCATAAATTAATGCTAAGTTTTTTGGGGAACAGAATACTTTTGTGAGAGAAAGCAGAATCATTGTTCAATTTTTCCTCCCATTTAATCCCCCCCCCCGTATACATCCGTATTTTATGACCTTGAGCACGAGGCTTATATTTAAATTAATCTGCAAAATAATCAGCCCTGTTACCGTCAATCCTGTTACTGTAACATGAACGAGGAAGAGCAGGATCCAACTGCAGTTAAGCTTTAATAATGATAAACATACAAATTAAAGAACACCACAAATCTCGGAATACCAGGAAACAAGGACCACAAGAAAACCGGACCTGAGCACAACAACAATACATTTATTCAAGGACAGGACCAGACAAAGAATGCTAGAAACACAAGTGCACAAATACACAGGAGACAACAAGAATATAACTCCAAAACAAGACTCAAAAACAGGTTGCATTTGACAGTTACCTTTCTGAAGGCATAATTATATCCCAAACATATTGCTAATAAGTTACTGGCTTGTTTTGCCATGTTGTTTTGTTTTGGAACATGGCTAGCATGATTTTACATGCTGCTATTATGTTCTAAAACATTTATTTTTTTGTCAAGACAAAATAAACTACTTTTCTGGTTTTAGCTGGTCTTTCAGCCTGGTCATAGAGGGGTTTTGACCACTTCTTTAGCTAGTCAGGCTGGAAGACCACCGATTAAACAGTTAAGACCAGCCAACCCAGCACAAGACTAGTAGCTGTTTGTACCCGGCATTGTCCTGTAAAATGTACTAACTTTAAGCACAAGAGTTAGCAAAGTTGCATGTGTAGAATTATGCTCTAGCCTGTTGCGCATTGTAGAGTATTGTTTTATATGTTATGAACATGTTTAGCCGTTGCCCTAGCATGATTTTAATACTGCAATCATGTTCTAAACATATCATACCATGTTTTCTTTGGCCAACCACTCGCCCACACTAATTAACTTCTCTAAACCATGAACCCGAAGCTAAACAATATATACCAGCAATGTTACAATTCTACTGAAAGTATACAACACCACAACACATTATGAACCACTGGAAAGGCAGGCTGTCTCAAGAGTTTAAGCAGACACCTTTTATCAGCTTCTAAGCAGTGCCTGCTTTAGCCATGAGCTCCTGCACCATTGACTCGCACGTTTCCTCATTCAGACTTGATTCACTTGAAATATTTTCTGCCAATGCCTTTGATTAAAACCTACTATGATACTCTCACCTTCAGAGAAGATCTCGCACACCGAATTCACTGCAATACCAGACCCCTGATTGCTCTAACGAGATTCGAGGCCTTCGTTTTGGACCATTTAAATCTTTCCACCAAGCTATTAAAGGTTATTTTAAACCTACATATTACAAATGACCCGCAAACGCTGAAATGCAAGGACAGAAATTAAAGCGGAACGGGCAGGGGCACAGATATTGCAACGCTTTAGCTCGGTTAAATGTTTAGTCCTTTTATAAAACGCACGTGAAAGGGGCTAAATACAGGATTGGGTTTCAGGGATGCCTACAGTGACACCACTTGACCAGGCGAGCCATTCCATTAGAGATCGCAGCAGAATAATTACAAGGTGTTTGAACCTGTGTGCGAACGCTTTCGCATACGCCCTCTGCTCGGCTCAACTAGTATTCATCTACAGTCTCCAGTCAAAATACTATCTCCTAAATATGCAACAATATTATGGGCCCCGTTCCTGAATGACCGGCGTTATACAAATCAAAACAGGGCATCTTATTGATTGTTTCACAAAACAACACAAACAAACAAATACAATTAAAATAATAAATAAATAATATAATTTTTTTTATAAATAATAATTATTTTTATAAAATAATAATCTATTGTAACACCCCCTTTATTAGTTTCTGTTATTATATTATTATTAATATATTATACATGCTTTGCTTAACGGACAGATGGCTTTTATGTACTGAAATTTCACAAAATTAGCATCAGTCATAAAGCAGAAACATCAACATGTGATATATTGGTTACCCGATTTATATTGTGTAAAAAAATAGTATCCCAACCAGGGCCCCGTGTTCTTTCTATTGGATTCATCTATTACTCATTTTAGAGAACTACAAAAAAACACATCACAATAAATAGACAATGCATACATTAGATATCAACGTTTAACTGGCTTGTGTAGTAAAACATCTTTTTCTCATTTATTATTTTCTCTTATTAGTATATAAATAATTTGCTACATAACATGAAGTTTAAACATGTCCGTTCATATATGATTACATAGTTGTAGTATTGTCTACGCCCCAGACTTCAGCAAACCGTAAAAGAACAAAAAAATCATAATATAAAAAATATCATTCATTGTTACTGTTTAAACTCCATTTAAATTAACTTATGTCAAAAAATATATACACATTATAAAAAGGACATCTCTACTTTTTTATCAGATTGTTACTAATGTCAGGTATAATAATCAATAAAATAATATAATCATATAATAATAACTATGAATTAACATAAGCGTGTAATACATGATAATTTAAAATAGGAAATCTAATTTTCATTCTAACACAATTTTTATTATTACTATTATTATAATTAGTATTTATTATCACATTTTACATTAACAGCTCAAATGGTTTTATAATGTTTTTTTTAGTTTTACCTTGTCCACAGACCAGGCAGTCAATTATTAATGTACTTATGACATTTGAATTTAAAGCTATTTAAATACTTAGAATATGTAAGAAATATACCGTTTGTGATCTCACATCGCATTCAAACATGTGTAGTGTTGATATATTAATATTAAAACAATTTTTGGCACAACAATTTAATAATGACTGAGACCTATACCATCTGAATGTGAAGAATAATAAAATGTTATAATAACATATCTTCCATTATATTAGATATATTATCTTATATATAATATACTGTCCACGACCTGGGCCTGGTTGGTTCTGGAGAAAAAAAAAAGACAAATGAATTCTTCTGTGTTGTATTTGCATGAATTTCCACGGTTAGTAGACAAATTAATCTATTGCGAGTGTGAAAAGTGCTTTTTAAGGGCTAAAAGTGTGTGTAGTTGAAGAAACGCCCATGCATTTACAGAATACACGCTCTCTGTCTGGCAATAAGATGATTCAATAATCGTGCATTCAATTGAACTCAGTGCATGGACAATACAATCCCAACCGTGACGTGGAACCCAAAAACACAGACACGCAAACTGTGACGAAAATATGCCGGTGTGCATCTGCATCTAAATGCAAGATTCCTTGAGATCCAATCTCTTCTGCCAGAATGAATTCATTTGGAGTTTGACAGATGCGCTTCAGATTGTTGTCTATTATGCAACGCTCGCATCTGGCCCGCCGGCTTATAAGTGCTGACAATCACCTCACACACATGCTTAAGAAACAAAGAACAAAACAAGATAACATCAAACAACGCTTGGACCAATCAACCCGCACTCAGATCTTGATCGTTATGTAATTCATTGTAATATGCCACTCCCCGCCTCACTGCACAACCCACCTCAGCATGATTACAGCTATTGACCTCATTAAATAGGCAGGCGGAAACACTATACTTTTGCCTATATTCTCGGATCATATGAATTTTTGACCAAACCTTGTGCGAACCAGGGGAATCTAATTTCAGTATTTTTTCACTTTATTTTTACACAAACCCACCTGAACAAAATATAATACTATAAATGAGTTCTGCAGGGAATAATAGGGGTGTTGATCATGATGTATTGGCTCGGCGCAGACTGATATTCTCGCATCGTCCCCATGGCACTCTGACTGCTGGCTTTTACAGAATGCGCATGTCACATTTGAAGGGTTTATGTGCGTTCGGATATAATTGAATCGACCCTTCCCTAATCAGCCGACCCTCAGGAGCTCCTTTTACAATGAGTGCTTGTGGAATGTTTCAGATAGGCTTCCCAGTTAATGGGGTGGAATGAATAATTCTTACTAAAGGCCCATATTAAGTACAATCAACACACCTATGCCTTCACACGACTTTAATCACAAAAAGGCGATTAAGGGATAGATCACCCACAACAACGAAAATGTGCTGGTGTTCGACTCTTACCCCACCCCAGTGAATTCATTAGAGGTAGGTGACTTTGTGTATTCAGTGAAACACAAACGAACGCATTTTTAACCCAAACCGTTGCAGCCTCTGTCAGTTTTCATAATGGCAGTCCCATGGGCTCCCATGGCTTCTGTAGTAAAAAAAAACATACCCAGCCAAAACCATATTAATACCCTGTCGGCTCGTGGCCCCCGACCCTAATTCGGATTTAAGGACACGAAAACGACTTTCCCTACGGTCTGTCCTGCAAGCCACAGCAAACCTGACAACAGCTCCACTTCCATATAATCTCTTTTTACCTTGATCAACTGCAATATCAGACAACCTGCCTGAGCGAGCTTCCACAACATCCGCCGCCGTTGTGACCGCTCAAATAATACGTTTTTTTTCACTGAAGAACACAAAGTCACTTACATACTTGGACGCCCTGGGGGTAAGCAGATAAACATCACTTTCAGGTTTCGCGTGTGCACTATTCACTCTTACCAGGGGAAACCTAATTTCCTTATGCAGCGACTCTTGATAATTAGCAAAAGTTTTGGTCTATTTGTGCAATTATGGTTACCGTGTGTTGTTGTTTTGGCCCTATGGGCTGTGGGAACAATAAATACAAGTCTTTTTTATTGTTTGAAACAATGCAGACCACACAACAATTAAGTTAGTGGCAATTAACGCGGGAAAGGTAAATCATTTAAAAAACCAAATCAAAAGGGTTTGGATGGGATAACTCTTCTTAGAACTTTTTGTTAAGCAATTTTAATCATTGAAATAATGTATTGTAATTACTATTTGTTTAATAATAATATCATAAAATAATACTAAACTAACACATTATAATATATTAATTCTAAGCTTCAAAAAACTAATAATCTTAATAAGGAACATGTTGCTGACTGTGTACTGCAGTCTAACAATGTTGAAACGCACCAAAATTACAAAATCACAAGCAACAATCACAACAATTTGTTTCCCCAAAGTACTTAAAATAATTAAATAAGTAATTATTTTGATTGATTTTGTTCCATAGAGGTTTTAAAAATAGTTAAAAGCATGACCATAAGCAAATTATGCATAAAGAACCATTAACAACTAATCTTTTGAATACTTTGAAAGGCATGTTTTCTAAAGTGGGTTCATGATTAGTACGACTGCACAATAAATGTTGCTGAGTTTATGTTTCAATGCCACGTCTCTGATAGACCGGTTTCAAATAGACTTAGCCTACTGTCAAGAGTCAAGTCCAAACAATAACATTCCAATAGATATGCGTTAAACCACTTTATAATAATTTACCTAGCAAGTAGCTAGCCATTATCTCTGACAGCAAGCGCTCAGTCCAGGACATGTTGTTTATCAACCATATTCACGTACATATATCATCAGGGCTGAGGTAAATGTGGAATTCCTGCTCACTACCAATGAAGGAATTATGACCACCTAATAAGAAGATAAACGTATTCAGTATTAAATGTGAATTCGCGGGCCTACTTTCCAGTTCCATACTTCGTGCACAGTAGACGTCTTTAGGTCAGTGTTTTCTCTTTCTCTTTTACTATCCGTATCTATGTGGAACCACCATACATACGTTTCAAAATAATCTGTTGAGTAAAGCTTAAACGTGAGTATGTTAGACCTTAAAACCCGTATAGTAAAACTTCAACTTCCAGACTTTGAGCGATCCATGTCAGTTTGCTAAGCATTTACGTTCTTAAAAAATACCGGCTGAGCAAGAAATGGGCCTATAGTGAAAGGGTGCGAAAAAAAAGTCCATTTGTCTGCATTTTCCAATAGTGTGTGAGTATGCAGCCACAGCTTCACACAGAATTTTCAACAGCAAAGCAGTGGCAAATTCTGTGTCACCAATCCATCATACTCCTTCTTATCACGCATTGGGAGCTCTTGTGAATGGTAAAAGCTAACCTTAAAATGGAAAAGTAGCCTAACCACCCAGTCAACATGTAAAACAGATTTTGAACGAAAACACGTAAAGTCTATATGAACACACCACACACGACAATTTCTCAACTCCAGGCTAGTCATATACAGGACAATCCCAAAAGAGCCCCGATAATTATAGAATGAAAGGAATAAAACCTACATATGAACGAGATTGACCCCTCCCCGAGGACGGTTTAGGAAAACATTTGATTATTACTTGAGTGTGTTTGAATGTGTTTAGCATCAGGCTACCAGGCTACTTGTTCGAAAAAAATGACTTTTTACTGAAAAAGCTACTCTGCTGTATGAAAGCTTAGTTTATATTTCACAATTCAGAAGTTTTTCTCACAATTCTGGCAAAAAAGTCTGAATTGTGTGATATAAAAACTCGAAATGCAAGAAAAAGACATGAACTGTGCGAATTTCAATGTGCAACTTGTGAGGAAAAAAAGTCCAGAATTGTGGACATAAACTTGTTTGTGTAAGAAATAATAAATGTCAGAAGTTTGACTCGATACAGTATTACTTGCAATGTGAGAAAAGATATATTGCGAGATATAAATTCGCAATTGTGAGGAAAAAAGCCAGAACTGTGAAATTTAAACTCGCAACTTCAAGAAAAATGTCTGAATTGTGGAAATAAACTTGCTATTGAGAGAAAAAAAAGTCTGAATTGTGGAAATAAACCTGCTGTTTTGAAAAAAAAAGTCTGATAGTGGAAATAAATTCCACAACTGCATGAGAAAAGTTTTTCTGATTGGGAGCTTCCTAAACGTACCGATCTTGGGAGATCTTTAAAGTCTGAATTGTAGGTACTAACTCGCTAACTTGCGAGAAAAGTCTAAATGGAGCTATAACTCGCAATGTGAGAAAACAAAAGCACCGAAATTTTGAAATATAAACTCGCAACTGCAAGACAAATATGTCTGAATTGTGAGACTATAAACTGGAGCAATTACGAGAAAAGTTGAATTGTGGATACAAACTCCGCAATTACGCCAGACAACGTCTCCATTGTGAGAAAAAGGCTGAAATGTGAGATATAAACTCACATTACCGAGACAAAGTCTGAATTGCGAGACCCTACTAAAAACTCCCATCTGTGAGGAAAAAAAGCCTAGCCATTTTGAAATATAAAACTCGCACTTCAAGAAAAAAGTCTGATATATTGTAGAAATACACTGGGTGTTCGTGGAACAAAGACAAGTCACTGAATTGTGCCACGATATAAACCTGCCAATAAAAGGATAAAACGTCGGAATTGTCCGGAAATAAACTCGCTCAAACCCTGAGAGAAAAGTCCTACAAAATTGTGTGATATAACTCGCATTTGAGGAAGGAAAAAGCCCAGAAACTGTAAAACCACCTTAAACCTCCGCAACAGCAAGAAAAAAGTCTTTCCTGAATTGTGAGATAGAACTGTAATACGAGGGGAAAGTCTCATGTGAGATATAAACTCGCAATTGCAAGAAAAAGTCTGAATTGTAAGATAAAAAGTCAGAATTGTGAGAAAAAAAAGT
>JADLZN010001890.1:0-34068 GCA_018155175.1 Sinocyclocheilus anophthalmus | reverse complement strand
CTAGAAAAAACTATAAAACTAAAAAAAAAAAACTAAACTACCTATTTCTAAAAAAACTAAAACAAAATGCCTAAAAAAATTCCCTAAAACTAAAAAATAAACTAAATATAAAAACTCTAACTAAATAAACCTACAACCCTACCCTAACAAAAAACAACTAACCACACTCAACCTACCCCTCAAAAAAAAATATAAAATCCTAAATAAAAAAGAAAAAAAAAAATAGATAAAATAAAAATATCCTAAAACTGAGCACTCCTAACTATTTCTCACGAAGGATAAAAAAACTATCCTATCATCCTACATGATATTCATCCTAATAATATAAACAAACAACAAACAAACTAATAACCCTACTAACTCAATTGCAGTCCCCGCCACAAACATGTAACCAATCCTGTCAACTTGCTGGGATGGACTTTTCATATTAGTATCTCCACTGGTCATAAGTTTACAATGTGTTTTTACAGTGTTGAGCAATGTAGCCAATCACAGACATTTATGTTTTTTTTTTAATTCAATAGCCAATTAAGGTGTTTAGACGAATCCACTCACCACTCAAAATGGTGATTTCATTTTTGTTCAGTGCTGAGTTATGCATGTATGTGAATAATCTCATTAAAACAAACATGTAGACGCAATGTAAATATGAGATTAATTGTGCAGTGTTGTAGAGTTTCACTGATTACAACAGAACGTTGTAGCATTATGCTAAATTAAGATGAATGAGAGCTTTTTAGTGATTTCAAGGGGGAGTGCTCTTTGTGCACCTTTCAGGCTATAATTTCATTCAGAATTTGAAAAATAATTCACTGGCACAATCACTCTCCGAAACCAATTTGTCTAAGCGTTTACTACTTTAATTAACTGAGTGAAAGTGGAGCAGGTCCTGGCTGGCGTGATTGAGGATAATCGGGAACTAGTTAGCATAATCATGGATTCGCATATACTAAAGTGTGAAGTGTGAGTGTGAAGTGACATGTGGCCAAGTATGGTGACCCATACTCGGAATTAGTGCTCTGCATTTACTCCTCCAAAGTGCACACACACAGTAGTGAAGACACACACACCTTGAACACACACCTGGAGCAGTGGGCAACCATTTATGCTGCGGCGCCCGGGAGCAGTTTGGGGGTTCGGTGCCTTGCTCAAGTGCACCTCAGTCGTGGTATTGAAGGTGGGAGAGAGCGCTGTACATTCACTCCCCCCACCTACAATCCCTTCCGGTACGAGACTTGAACCCACAACCTTTGGGTTATGAGTCCAACTCTCTAACCATTAGGCCACAACCAACTAAATGAGGTAAGTTTTTATTTTATTTTTTTCACAGGAAAAAGCATTTCAATATGTCATTTTGCTTATCAAAGATGAGTTTACAGGGAGAAAAATAGTGAATGCAGGGGGACTTGAATTATTCTATAGTTCATTATCTTTTCAAGCATTATAACATGACAAACCTTTATTGACCTTTGCTCTCATACACAATAAATATATGAAAGATTTGTAAGAATATCAAAGGTAAAACTAAATAAATAGGTGCATTGTTGTGTTCATATAAGAGTTAAAGACACTGAATGGGACTATTTAGTCCATGTGCAAAGTAAAGTTGAAAATAACAATTTTGATGACACAATTTTATATTAGATAGATGATATGATGTGAGTAGTTTGGATGTTGTTGTATATATAGGTTTTGCTGCTTGATATGTTCAATGGGTAAAAGGACTTTGATATTTATAGGCATTTTGATTTACATTCTTGCCTTGCAACCTTCCCATTTTACTGTTAAATTTTTGTATTTACATTCTGTAGACATTTCACAAACTCAAACCTGAAATATGAATGTCTTAGTGTTTTTCACCTATAATAGCAACTTAACACAAAACAGCACTTGAAAACAGCCTTGGACTACAGAATGGTCTTCATTACTGTAAGAGACTGAAAAAAGAAAAGTTGTATATGGGGTATATTTGGGGGAGGGTTGGACTGGAAGCAGAGAATAGAGAGAGAGAGGACTATTATAGTGCAAAAAGTGCTTGGCCAGTATCAAGGCTGGACTGTGAGAAACAGACAGGCACTAAGATGAGCAAACAGAAGCATGGAAATAGATTATTTTACCCTTGTGCTAATGGATAGAGATGCTTTAGATGTGATTAGGGCAGAGGGAGATGTAGGAGCAAGAGAATGGCAGCCAGATAAAGTGGGTGTGGACAATACAGTTCAATAAACAATGTTGCTTTGAAAAGGAATAATCATAGAGGTGTAAATTAAAGTTATTTTTCTTAAGTTAATTATAGTATTTGTTTCCAGCAATTTACCTTCTACTCCTAATTTACTAGATTTACTAGTTCCCTAACAACTTCCCAGGTCTAAGATCTTCGCTGATGCAAAAAAATGCCCCCCCCCCAAATGGTTAGTTTAAGTCTCCATTTGGAGAATGTTTATCTTTGTCTGAGTACTTAAGAAATGGTTGCAAAATCTCAGGGCGATTCTGTAAGCCCATTTTTTGAGTGCATTCCATACACTCAGCACTGTGTATGTTTTTGAGGTATGCAGGTATGCATTTCTATTCGGACTACTTTATTCAGATTACTTAGGCTCAGTAATGAGAGAAGCAGTAGGCACATCTTTTGAGACCATCAGTCACTCAAGCATTTTAGCAAGCTGTATGTACATGATTTAGGAAAACTATCATTCAGATATGAGCAAGCAGCAGGCCAAACTAAACATTATTAGTAAACCCTGCAACCGCTGACTACGAATGGATGTGTGATACAGCATGGAAACATAAATCATACTGTGTTTGTTCATTTAGGTCACAGGAGAACTGACAACCTGACTGAGCCTGTTTTTTCTCCACTAGAGTCATTACAGTACATTACAGATATTGCAGATTATTGCTCTTCCTACCATCTGCAGTCCTCATGCCTCCCTGCAACAGGACTATGGCATGTTTCTTCTGATTACAGAACCCCCTAGGGAATCTCTCCTTCTGGTGTTTTTTTGTTGATGCTGTAGTAGAAAGGCTCGTTAATGCTCCCTATTTATCTGGGACGTACTAGATTCAAAAAAGCTGCAACCTGTAAACTGATTAGTGATTAAGGACTGTCATCCACAGCTAGCGTTGTTGCAAATAAATTGGTTAGGGTTGATCGAACCCCATGTAAAACACTTTCTAGTGAAGATCTTACAGTTTTATTTGGTTTTACAATTCTCTAAAATACGTTTCTAAAATAGACCGAGCTTTCTTGTTGCTTTGTTGAAATGCTGAAGACAGAAGGTGAATTTGGTGAATACTAGAAGTTAATCATGTTAATTGTAAATACATAACTGTAGTTAAGTCTGAAATATATATTATTTTAATCCATAATGTAGTAAACGGCAAATCTGATAGGTCTCGGTCTTGCATCTCTATTACCATATACTTATTTATCCTAAGCAGCCACTAATCTTTGCTTATACATACCTCCGGTCAGCAGTTGAAGATGTTTTGGATCGGTCTGGGAGTAATATAAAAATCGAATCCCGTTCTTGTAACCCCGTGGAAAAGTAAATGCCATGTTTTCTGGGATAATGTTCATACTGAATCTGAAAAGATTCAAGGAGAAAAGTAGCGCCCTAAAAAACTGCCAACTTGAAGATTTTTCGAGATGTTTTTCCTTACCCAAAGAAAGGAAACGAGGTTAAAGGGGTTCTTTGACGAGAGGGGCGGGGCCCTGAGACAGCCGTGGGAACGGAGCGGGCGGTGGAGTCATTGCGAATGCGCGACCCACTGCTCCACTCACCTCGGTCGTCCGGTTTGTCTCATGCGTGAGGACGAAGGATACAAAGGAGGATTGACGACAGGGAAAGACTACGAGGACACAGCCTGATTGGGTTATTTTCTGGTGTGTTGGTTTGTGTTGGTACACACAAGCGCGATCTCAAGTCCGGGTGCCGCGAGAACTGTCGCGCTGTTTTTGAGTTTATATTTATTATAATACATTTTCTCCCTTTGAGTGTTCGCCGTTCCCGCCTCCTTCTTCCCGACCTACAAAAACGTTGTTACAGGGTACCTATTATGCTTTTTACAGTGTTTTACTTAGTGTGCAATGTTCTGTTGCCGAGAATTTAAAAAGGTGTCTCAAGGCTTACAAAGCTTCAAGGCATGACTGCTAAAAACAGAGCAGAAACATTTGTCAAGAATAACAGAACAAATGGGCTCATTTCAGATATTCACACTCCATTTAAATAATTCACCAACCACAAAACACAATACCATAAACACCAAAAAAAAACATACTGGCAAAGAGGCGCTGGTTGAGCTGTAGGACCAAATCATCGGGGGAAGAGCTGCTTAAGGGAGCGGCTCGCACAAATGAAAATGTGCTTCAGTTATTCCAACCCCTATTTTGTATCCAAACGCCTAAGAACCTCACTCGTGGAACACATAGTAAAAATAGTTTTGATGGAATCGAGAGCTCTCTGACCCTCCTCAGACAGCAAGGATCCTTACACATCAAGGTCCAGGAACACATAGCAATGAGTCGTAAGTTAATCCATGGGGTCATCAGGGGTTCACTGTATTTTACAAAGCTACGAGATCTTTTTCGTTGTGCGCAAAAGAAAACAAAAAGATATGACTAGACTCAAACACCCGTATCCACGTGACACAGCTGACACGACAGCATACATGGGTTATGTTCAGGGTGTGGAAACTCAAATGGCGCCAGGGCTGACATGGAGAATAATTGTTGAATAAATTTGTTATTTTTTGTTTTCTTTGTGCACAACAGTATCTCGCACACCCTTCGTAAATTACGGTTAAACCTCCTGATTCACACGTGGCCATCGATTATTTACCGAGTTCCGAGAGCTCTCACGGCTGCTCACAAATTCTTTAGTTTTGTTTCCCACAGGAAGGTAATGAAACCGGAAGGTCTTAAACGGGTTTACTGGAACAACAATGAGGGGGAGTAATTAGACTATTATTTTCACCTTGCTGGGTGAACTAACACTTTAAGTAGCGTGTTGTCACCATGGCAAAGAGAATGTACTTCATATGTACACAGTACTTATAAAACCTTTGCAAACTGTTAATTCAAAGTTTAAATTGTAGTTAATGCATTAATAGACTCTATACAAATAGTGGGTTCTTCATTCATTGTCACTGTAATTAACAAATTATTATTGTTTAATTAGCTCATAGTAAAGGAATTGTTAATTTAATAAGGAGTGAATAGTTCTCACTTTAGATTAGGTCATGGAAAATGTCATTAATGAAGTGCTTTAAACTAACCTTTACGTTTACTCTTACATACAGTATATATATGGTAAACGTTTTTACACTGTACACAACTTGAACTGTATATTCTGTCTCTTAAACCTACCCCTTATTATCTTATTATAAAGTTTGTTATGAATCAAAGTGAATCATTCCAAATTTGCAACAAAAATACTATTGAATTAAACAAAAAAACCTAGTTTTCTGAATTCTGTGCAATTTCTTTGGAAACCACTTATACAAACATTCAGTGATAACCTACTATACTGTACTTCTTATCACTCTGATAAGCAGTGAGGGTGTCAGAGCAAATTACAGTGTTTGACTGTTTTTTGTGAGTTCACACAAAAAATTACCTTTAGTCAGCGTCAATAGCCTCGTGGGCAGTGTGCCAACAAATAGCTTCTTCAGGCGCCCCGAGTTAAAGTAAAATACTGTTCTATCACAATAAAGGCAAATAAATCTGAAAAAATAGACTTTTTTTGAGATTGCCAAAAATTAACATGAAAAACAAATCACCAGGGAATAACATATATCCGTGAAGTATAATTGACTGTGAATAAAAAAATTTTATAAAAAAAAACATTAATGCAACTCTGTTAATTGAAAAATGCAGAAAAGTGTAATAATAATAATAATAATAATTAAGTGTTAAATAAAGTATTTCAGTAGAGAAATGTGGAGTGATCAGCTACCAACACAAACTAGTTATTGTTTTGCTCCCATTTGCTTGCTTCTTTGTTAAAAGGTACATGCTATTTTATATTCTACTTAATTTCATTTTAATAAAATTTTTGCTCTTGTACTGAAACTGATATTGTGAATCATGGGATGTCACTGGGATTGTTACTCAAATGATGGTATTGTAATATCGCTATGTGTGTATACCTATATTTTGGAGGGGGGTCAGGACCATCTTCTGGGGGTGGTTCCGGAGGCATGACGAAGACTGTGTGCTCACTCTTCTGTGACTCATCCAGTTCCATCAGCCTGGTGTCCTCAGATGACTCACCTTCAGCCTATGCAATGCAGTTATAGTCTTAATGCATGAACCACCCGTAATGTTTTCAAACACTAATGTGTTTGATAAAATAGTATGTGGCAATTTAAAGAGCTCATATGCTGACCCATTTGGTCAACAGAATTATTTTTTGTTTTTGTTTTTGCTTCAACCTTTAACAAGTACTCTGGCTTCTAATATTCATCAGCTTGCAGACAGCTCCTGGAACTTTCCATTACTCTCTCCACATTATTCCCATGCTAAGAGTGTTTAGATAAATGATGTGCCAATGCACCCAACAGCAGATGGCAGAGTAAAATAAATTACTCCACTAAACACTTGCTCTGCATATGAAGACCATAAACATCTTTTCCTACAGTCTCCTTTAATTGCATGTCTAAAACTAAATTATAAGACTAAATTAACTATATTAGCTTAATTCTACTTTATCTATATTTATCTTCTTTTTTTATAAAAAAAAAAAAAAAAACTAGCTTTCTATTTTTTCTATTCTATCTACTTGTTTTTCTTTGTGTGTGTGTGTATAGCTACGTGTACTGCATTAGGCTAACCGAGACTTGTCATTTGCACTTATATATTGTTGCTCTTTTGTTAGTTTTGCCTGCTTTTATTGTCCTCATTTGAATGTTGCTTTGGATAAAAGCGTCTGCTAATGACTAAATGTAAATGTAAATATCCTTTAACCTGCCACCACAAAACAGATCTGAGGTCAGTAAAACATGGGCCATGTTTAACATCAGCTCCATCTGCTGCCATCAGGCTTTATATATAAAAAAACCTGGCCAGTTTGTGTTTTGCTTTACTTTGCCTTACATTGGGTGTAACACTAATATGACATCAAGCATGACACAGAAACACCTAACTGATAGGAGTGGCTCACCTTTGTACCCTTTTCTGTTCCTTTGTCTGAAGGAAAAAGCTGAAAGAGACGTGGGAAACAAATTCAATAATAGGAAACTCTGCATGCTCTGTTCTTGCCACTGGGAGCTTCCTATTACATAAGCTTCCTATTAGTGCTTCAGAAACTAAAATACGTCAACAAATTTTTCATAGCTAGTTTTTTGTTGTTGTTTTTACATTTTGTAAAAAATTTGTGTTTCACTCTGAAAAATCCACTGTATGATGGTGGATGTTCAGAGTGGCTGCCATGTTGTTATGGGGTATTTTAGAAGGAGAGAGGAGAGAGAGAGAGAGAGAGAGAGGAGAGAGAGAGAGAGAGAAGAGGAGAGACGGCATTGCAAGGCAGTCACAATCTTACTTTTCCAATGCAGTCATCAAAGAAAGCCAAGCTGGTGTCTTTGTCGCTAACAAAAGTACATTCCTCAATGAAGCGGATGAAGATCTGAGTCTTGGTGAGCTGAGAGTAGAACTTCTGATGTGCACGATCTCTACTCTTTAAGAATCCTAAAGAAGAGACATTGGAATTATTCAGTGACTAATCAGTTGCAGTAGTTCAATACTTTGGCAATAATTACACTTTATACAGGCACATATAGCGACATGCCTTGCTATAAATTTTCATCCATGTCTGTTAGCTTTGAGGCTAGCTGTATGCAAGTGTAGTCCTAAAAGCTTAACTCTTAAACACATTTAAACAGTTCTTTTATTGAGTGAACAAATGGAGCAAAGAGATTGGACAAAATGAGTGTAAGATGAGTCATGAAATAAACACTCTAGAATAATAATATCCCTCCCTTGATACCACCTGACTAGCAATAGCAAGTAGCAAATCTTGTTCATGGGCGTGATATTAACAAAAGGCTGCTAGCTATTACTAGGGATGCACGATATATCGGCCACCATATCGGTATCGGCCGATAAATGCTCATTTTTTCTGTTATCGATATCGGCCTGATAAGAAAATTTGGCCGATATCTTAAAGCCGATAAATAATGCATTATTTCCTTCAGAGACACTTCAGATGCGCGCTGTTCGTTTGCAGCTTTTTGAAATTGTACGTTGTAATATTGTGGTTATTTGATGTATATCTGATTTATCTAATATAGAATGCGTTTGGTTAAGTTAAAAGAGCGCTTCAGTTTACCGGTGATTGTCTTTAGCTCAGCGCACGCAGCTCAAACAGCAGTGCACAACATTAATAACTATGATTGGGAATGTTGTGTATATAACATTCTAATGAGAACATTATTGTAATAAAACATTGTGCATTCTTTGGGTTTAGTTGCTGTGTTTCAGCGCGTTGATATGGGAAGAGCGCATCCACAACAAGATCACACATTCTGACTATAGCACGAAATAACTGCATCATTTTGTACATATATAAGTTGTAAAATTTTGTTTATGTTGTATTATATAATTCAGGATGCATTTCTTGAGAAATAAGCTGCCAGCAACAAGCTTCAGTCCCATGTCATTCGCTCTCAGCTTCAGCAGCGCAGCTCAACGGCTGCATTTAAAAACAGTCGGGATGAATTTGTTACTTTTCAAATCATGTACATTATTCTAACAACAACAACTTGGATTTTTCTCTTATTATTTTCATCAACAGTATGGTTTAGTAATTAAAATCATTTATTTGTCCGTGCAGAGGCTATTCTGTTTTATTGATCTGTGGCGCATTCATTTTGATTCTTTACACGTGTAATGATGTCCAGTGACTTGTTTACATTATTTATGCATTATTTTATTTATTTTTAAGACTTTTTTATGACTAAATTTGGTTATGGGAGAGTAAAATTATTTTTAAAACGTATACTGTTGCTTATGTTGAAGTGTTTGGGATGTGGTTTTTAATGTGAGACTTTTTTTTTGTAATCAGGCTCTCAAAAATTATATAACAATTTGGATATAGATTTATTGGCCAGCATATTGGTCATCGGCTTTCAAAAATAAAGAATAATCGGTTATCGGTATCGGCCAAAATTTTCATATCGGTGCATCCCTAGCTATTACAAAAAGCGGAGGAGCTCTTCAATATGCCACAATGAGCAATGGGACATCCTACAGTCTTGTGGACCTTGGACACAAAACCAAGATCTCATATCACTACACAGGGCCACTATTCTGCTGGAAGAGTTACCTTGCAGGTCATAGAGTGAGTCTGCAGCAGTAGCTTTCTCAGAAGGTGCTTGTGTGATTGGTTTGAGGTAGGTTCGGTAGCCCTTCAGTATGGATGTCATAAAGCGCAGGAACGCCTCCTGAATCTCCATCTCCAGCTCTGTCTTTTTCTTATGCCAGGTAAAGTCTGCCTCGATAGGGGTCATCTCCACTGCCAAGCCTTCTAGTGCTGTACGCCGAACTGTATTGAAAAAATCCTCATATACAATAGGTCTCACGTACCCATAGTCACACCTTTTTTAACTGAAAAAAATTCAGAGATGCAGCAGAGGGAGATAAATTTAATGCATAAAGAAGCTGTAAAGGTGAAAGGAGATCTTACCAGTGGCAAGCTGGTGGTGAAGATTTCCTAGAGAGTTGATAAGACCTTTGCAGGGCTTCTTTGGGAGGTTCTTCCAGTTACTATTTCTTTTTTCATCAGACCTAAACCAAAAAAAAGGCAAATATCACATAATATATATTATATATTCCATGCCTTGAAAACATAACAAATAGCAATACATTCCCAAATGTTTAAACTTAAAGTTCAAGGGTGCTCACAAGTATATAGTGTTGGTGTCCAAGTCCACACAGACCACATCAGGTGGGGGATCGTAGAGGTCAAAGTATCTAGAGTCAACGCCCACAATGAAGGGACATGGTGCATTGAGGACCCCCGCCAGAGACAGAGGGCAAAGAGGGATATAAGGACACTGCCACTGGAATGGGAAGATCATCTAGACGGAGATGATAATGACAATGGTGTCCCATTTATTAATATAGCAAATCCTTCAAATATTCTCATTCCCTTCTGAACAATTGGTTTACATGAGAACACACTCTTACATTACTTTTAATTACCCTACTTGCAATTTACATTCACAAACATTTTGTGCTAGGGATGCACCAAAATGAAAATTCTAGGCCGAAACCGAAAATTCTGGATGCACTTGACCGAAACCAAAACTGAAAATGCTTTGTAATTATTATTTATTATTTTATTAAATAATATGATGTAATTTTGTAAGACTTATTAATTTAACTGAATTTCAATGACACTGAATTAAAAAAAAACATAAGCCAAAGAAATACAATAAAAATGCACAGAAAATATATGAATAAATATCGATGTATTAATTTTATTCAGTTCTATGCTACAGAATCAGATATAATTTTTTTGGACTAATTATTCAAATAATGTATAGTCGTACTACAAAGCTGTAGCGGAGGTAAGAAGGTAGCGGTATTTTACCAGTGTTGCCTAGTACAGCTGTACTACGCTGCTGCAAACAAAAACACGACAAGTGCACTACATACAAATTGACGACAGCTAGAGGGAGAGTGAAACCTGTGTGCTGAACACTGTTGAGCGATGTGGCACAGTTTGGCCGTTTTTCTCTTTCGTCCGAAAATGCCATTTTTAGTGGCCGAAAATTCGGTGCATCCCTATTTTGTGCTTAGCACAATCTGCCATGTGTAATTTCAATCTTGATTATAGAGGATGCAGCAGACTTTCACAATCTGGCATAATTTATTAAGATTATACAGCACCAGTGTACATGGTTCTGAATCTGTAGAAGGTTTTGTATGAATGAAGAGTTTTTATTGTGAACCGTGAAAGTGTGAAACATTGTACAAAGTGCAAACCATTTCCCCGTTTTTTTTTTTTTCTCCAAACACTCACCGCCACAACAGCGCACCACCCCAGTCATTACAGCTGGTCCTCAGGGAGTGCAACAGGATCTTGCTTTCCAGCAAGATAAAGTGTAGCAGTGTGGCACAATTTTCTGGGCCCAGATTCATCAGCAGTGTGCTGTAGTCTGCTCCACTGAAGAGCAGAGAAGAGGAAGAGCGAAAAATAATCAAAATATCAGATGCTAATTTTACAGAAGTGGTTTGAATTCATGGTAGAAGGACTTATTTCATATTGACATATTTGAAAACGCTCTCTAAGATTTAGATTGGCATTGTTCTGAAAGGTGAATATTCCTTAGTATTACTTCAAATCTATTATTATATATTACTTTATTATTTACTTCTCTTTTCTCTTAAAAAGGTTTAAGAACAGAAAAGTAAATTCACTGTTCATCAGCTAGAAAAAAATATCTGTGTCAGTATAATTGTGGTGTGGACTTCCCTATTCTCATGAAATTAAAACAAACATTAAAACTTTATAGTTATTGTTGTTGTTATAGTTATCATCCTTGGTGTGAGCAGACCTTAACAGTGGAACTACTTTTCTTGGATGAATTTGTGATTAAGTGTTACCAGTGTAATTTCTGTGTTTGGAATTGTCATCAATCGCAATGTAATTCCTTACCTAACAGACACTGTAACACTGAGTTACAAGTTACTTACTATATAGAGCTTAAAGGTGCCTATTACAGCACCTTCAGCTTAATACTAAAAATATTGTGTGATGTAATATGCAAACACACCCAAAATTATGTTTTAGAGAGTCATGAACCTTTCAATTTTATATAACCCAGTACACTGGTCAGTAGAACCAATAACTATAGAGAGGATCTTGTGATCGAGTGAAAAGAAAATGCCGATATGACAGGTCATGTATTTTTTGTCCATACAATTGAAGTGGGAACCAAAACGGTTTGGTTATCAACATTCTTTTAAATATTTTCTATTATGTTACCTAGAAAAGAAAATCATACAAGTTTGGAACAACATGAGAGTGAGTGAATAAATTTTTATTGGTGACTATCCTCACATATTAAAAGAACACGCCACTATTTTTGAAAATAGGCTAATTTTCCATCTCCCCTAGAGTTAAAACCGTTGAGTTTTACCGTTTTCGAATCTATTCAGCCGATCTCCGGTCTGGCGGTAGCACTTTTAGTTGCAGCTTAGCATAGATCATTGAATCTGATTAGACCGTTAGCATCTCGCTCAAAAATGACCAAAGAGTTTCGATATTTTTCCTATTTAAAACTTGACTCTTCTGTAGTTACATCGTGTACAAAGACCGATGGAAAATAAAAAGTTGTGATTTCTAGCCGATATGGCTAGGAACTATACTCTCATTCCGGCCGATATATCAAGGAACTTTGCTGCCGTACCATAAGTGCAGCAGGCGCAATGATATTACGCAGCGCCTAATAGTCCCCAGCTAGGTAATAGGAAAAATATCAAAACTCTGGTCATTTTTGAGCGAGATGCTAACGGTCTAATCAGATTCAATGATCTATGCTAAGCTGCAGCTAAAAGTGCTACCGCCAGACCCGGAGATCGGCTGAATGGATTCGAAAACGGTAAAACTCAACTGTTTAACTCTAGGGGAGTTGGAAAATGAGCCTATTTTCAAAAATAGTGGCATGTTCCTTTAAAGTTATCCGTCTCTGATCTGACCTCCTAAAACTACCACCACTTCAACTGAAAGGAAAAGATGGAAGAATTTCCTATGGAAAAAATTGATGATAAAAATGACCAGCCATTCTTGTCTGACTTCAAACTGCAGCTCTGCTGGCCAGAATTAGATAAAATGAGATTCTAAAATAGAAAAGGTTATACATAAGCAAATAGGTATGACTCACTACATCTGGATTCATGAAATGATATACAGTGGCTACAAAAATTTTAAGACAATTAAGTCATTTCAGAAGATATGAATGGTATATCAACAATAAATATAAATATTTAGCTGCTTGTTCAAAATAACAAGCGAACAACACAATTGGCAAAAAAATTTAGAGCTCAATTTAATTAAATTCAGTCCACTTAAATATGTAAAACTGAAATTTACTTTATGTTTGGACTACAGGAATAATTTGGTGCATTAGTTTAAACTGCATGGGTGAATTTAAATTAAGAAAAGTACATTGTTTTTAAACAGTTACCTTAAGAAGTCGAGGTGTAAAATCTACTGGGAAAAAAAATAAAAATAAATTATATAGATATATATATATATATATGTGTGTGTATGTATGTATGTATGTATATATATTAAGGAAAATTTCTTTTTTTTCAGCCTACCAGTTTCATAATGAACCAAAAATTTTACACTTCTAAAAAAACACTGTGTTCTGTGCCACTGCTTTGGCGAAGCATCTGTCAGATCTAAAATCTGTCAGATGAAAGTCAAAGTCTCACTAAATACTGTGGGAGACACTTAAGTTTCACTAAGATTTTACAACCAGAAACTGTCCAAACAAAAATGAATCTATTATTATATGCCACTTGTTTCATATTTCATTATCTAAAACAACAGTATCTTCACCTATGTCCATACCTTAATCAAACAGAAATCATTTACCTTAGTGGTAAAGGTGTACAGACAGGTTGGGACAGGATTAAGGTGTCATGTGCCGACAGCTTACGGGGGGAAAAAAACAGATCTGGCATTACCTAAACAAAGTCTAAACAATTCGTTGAAAAGTCACAAATATATAACTCGTATAACGTTATATAATGCTATAAACAAATATACACAGATGAGCCAAAATATTATGACCACCTCCCTAATATGCTGTAGGTCCTCCGTGTGCTACCAAAACAACTACACCCCGCCGAGGCATGGACTCTACAAGACCCTTGAAGGTGTACTATGGCATCCGGCACCAAGATGTTAGAAGCAGATTCAAGTCCTCAAGTCCTTTTCGGTTTGGCGAGGTAGAGTAGGTGTTGTGGATCGAACTTGCTGGTCCAGCCATCCCGGGATGCTCAGTTTGAAATTGAGATCAGGTGAATTTGGAGGCCAGGGCAACACCTAGAACTCTTCATTATGTTTTTTTTTTTAAACCATTCCTGAACAATGTGTGCTGTGTGGCAGGGTGCATTATTCTGTTAAAAGTGGCCACTTCCACCAGGGAACACCATTGTCATGAAGGGGTGTACCTGGTCTGCAACAATGTGTAGGTAGGTAGCACGTGTCAAATTTACCACCACATTTATTTTCGGACATAGTTTCCCAGAAGAACATTGACCAGAGCATCGCTCTCTCCACCGTCTTGTCATTGTCCCACAGTGCATCCTGGTGCCATCACTTCCCTAGATAAACAGTACCAAAAGCAACCTTCTTCCACTTCTCCAATGCCCAGTTCCTACACTCGCATGCCTGTTGTAGGTGCTTTCGATGGTGGACAGGGTCATTGTAGACACTAAGATTGGTCTGTGGCTAAGCAGCCCCATACACAGATCTTTATTCCTGCCCATCTCGCCTGCATCCAACATGTTGATTATGAGAACTGATTGTCTGCTTACTATCTAATTTACCCAGACCTTAATATTTAATTGTTAGGAGATGATCAACGTTATTTACTTCACCTGTGTCTGGTCATAATGTTTTGGCTCGTCAGTGTATGTTTACAGGTATTAAATGTATAACTTTGGAATCCAGAATAATAGAGAGAAAAAAACTGTCCTCCTTACCTGGACCAGAATTCTTGGCCTCTGAGGAGAAGGGAAGGAGACATTGTGCATGAAATGGGATATGTGTCTAAAAAACAAAAGAAATCAATCATATTAACCCAACTCATAGACTGATATCACAATGAAACAAATGACTTCTTCTGTTAAACACATGGCTAGGTGATTTACTATTACAAATATACTGGTAACAGTCTACGTAGAGCTTTCCAAATCAGTCACTTATGAGGTTCCATGATGGTTACTATGCTGCCTTGGAAGACAGCTGCCTATGTAGATAGTTTATTAGGTTTTGGAACAGATTCATATTGTGCAAAATAGTGTTATTGCCATCTTTAAAAAATAGAGACAACATTACTGCAAAAAGCGGTGTTTTAAAAAAATTGCAAATAAAAAATAGTAGTGAACTGCAGTTGAAGTAAGAATCTGTTTGTACTTCTCAATGGGCAGAGGGTTGACTCCATTGGCTGACAGCTTGTAAAGGAACATTAGGAACTTCCTGAAGGACTCAAAGAAAGGCCAGCGGGACAGCAGGCAGATGCATTTGTTGGTATTGACTGTGCGGTTGGGTATGACCTTCTTGTCCACATTGGAGACCAGACCTAGCTGGATCTTTTGTTTCTCGCTGAGACCGTCCACAGAATACGGCTCGTAGAACTGTATTCCAGCTCCATAGACCTGCAGAAGAGGAACAAAAATAGACAGTTGTAATTTTTTTTTTTTCAATTTCAACTTATGCCATCCATTAAATCTGAACAGATTCAGATATAATTATCTGTCTTTCACCTAAGGTGCTGTTAAAAAGTGTAATACATGTCTCCACAATTAAAAGAATGAAAATTAATTTGACCCCCTCCAACTATGCTGATTTTAACCATTTGATGCGGACGGTCACTGGTGTATTTAGAACATTCACTGCTAAACTCAAACGTGCTTTTGCACTTTGTCGGGCGCTGAGGTGTCACTGGTGCTGGGGCTCAGTGGTTTTCATAGCCTATATCACAATAATTCACTGTTTTAAACCACATAAAATGTATTTAAAATGTAGGTTTCAGACATTTAAATTAATTAATAGCAAAAAAGACATAAATACACACAATGTTTGTGAGTTTTTTTTAAAGCAGCAGTCTGTAAGTTTTGCCTCTTTGTCCCATCTCTGTTTGAAACCTGCAATTGCAGTTATTTCATAATTATCTTTCCTTGCATGGGTTTTGCACCGGCAATGGGCATGGTTGAATCAAATGGGGTTTTTTTTTTTTTTTTAATGTGTGGCTGTCATCACCGAGTTGTGGATCTGTCTTCTGATCACAGATTTTAGCCTACGTCTTCGAAGTATGACCCAAATAAGAATTTTCACTGGATAAGTAAGTAACAAGTAACAAGTCTGTTTTGTTCTGACCAACTGAGAAAAAAAGCATTACAATAAATCGCACTACCAATGGTGATTAAATCTAATGATCACTTAGCTCATATCACATCAAACCTGCAAATGCTTATTTTCTACTTTTTTTCTTCAATTGTTCATGTTAACAACATCAGCATTGTGTGACTATGTGTGTATTAGCGTGTAGATTTTAGTGTCTGTACAGGCTAATCTCTAATTGTCACACCATTTGAATTTCATATCAAGAAATTATTTTAACCCAAAAGGCAAATTCTTCCTTAGAACTGGTTCTCTTTAAAATATAAATTTTCTGTGATCCCACGTAGGCTATCTGTAATCAGAAGCACATTAAAAAATTTGAATATAATTTAATTCACATGTGTTTCATAAAAACATAATCCTTTATGGATTACAATCCCCATCACTTCCAGTGCCGTAGTCCTAGTAACTATAAAGTTCACTCTATTCTTCTCCTAGTTCAATGGTGACTTACTTTTATGTATTTCGGGAGAAATAGGTGAATTTACATGATGTTAATCTAAAGATCCGATTCTCTGAATGAGCATTATAAAGTTTTTAAACGACAAACACATTTACTTTCACTTACACACATTTGACAATCAGAATACACACCTCCCCCCACACCCTACCCCCCAGAGAATATGGCCAAGCCCCCCCCCCATTCGTGTGTTCTGTACTGTAGGATCACACCTGAATCAAAGATGTTTTATTTACCTTTTCTCCCATTGGGAGTTGTTGAGGACACATTTTTATGAAGCAGGTAAAGGGTAGCGTGTGTTAGGATCCCAACCCTCATTGGGTCCCCCATATGAAGGCAAAAGAGGGGTAGCAGACTCAGAGAGGGGAAATGATTCATAGTCCTCCTCAGGATAGCGAAAGATCAGACCTGCAAATGGAATGATTCGTTAGAACCATAGTGTTTGAATGTGTGCCATGTTTCTATGATTAGATATCATTGATATCCTGTCTTATGGCATCAGCATTTGAATTATGCTATAAAAAAAAAAAAGAAAAAAAAAAAGGAAAGTGGGGGCAGGAAGTGGAGTTGTTTCTTTATGATTAACATGTCATGTGACAGGAAGTGATGCAACATGGAGATAAAGAAACTGACTGCACCGTTGCCAACTCTCGCGAGACAAATAAGCATCCGAAGCTTCAAAAACAAGCCAAAAACAAGCCCAATATTTTTTGATTATCATCAATATTATTTATTATCAATTATTTAATACCAATAAATGAGCCTGCAACATATTAAACTGAAACTACTCTTTTACTCTTTTATCTAAAAAGTAATAAAAAAACCTTATTAAAAAAGTAATCCCACTCCTCTATTATGTCTACTATCATCGCTTAGATTACAGCGTCACGCTCCTTCTTTTTGAATATGATGGGCAGAATGTTTGATGAATTACGCTACAGCACTTATATTATTGCACTAACTGGCCTTTAACTGTGAGCAGACAGAGTGTCAATCAATGCATTGGAGAATACGGCGAACATAAATGTACAGAAAATAAGTTGCTTGCCAGATTTTCCTAACAAGTAACCATATTTTCTTAAATAATCCCAAAAAACCGCAACCCGTGACTTTTTCACGCAACTTTACAAAAAAAAGAAGCCCAAAGTCGCATATAATAAGCGGACTTGGCAACTGTGACTGACTGTTTGCTGACAAAAAGTGAACTATGACAATCTAAAGGTCATGATCACCATACTACAGCAGTCAGCCTTTAAACTAACACATCAAACAGACATTATTTATGTGCACAGTGATGTGCTGAACATATAAACGGAGGACTGTCAGACATTGTTTTACAGAGCCCTGGAAACTTTTTGGGATTTCTTTACAAACAAACAAATCCACTGCAAAATGCACATACATCAATTAGTTTGCAGAGTTAGTGATTATTTTCAGGAAATCTCAGCAGAGAGGAAATGCTGCTTACTGTGAAATAAGCACTGGCATTTACAAGTCTCTGAGAACACTGTTAGAAAACTTCTGACAGAAAAAAAATCAATCACTTGAGATCAGAGAAATAAATAAAAAAATGATGGAGGGAAAGACAGACAGACAGAGAGATGGACAGACAGAATCAGAAACTAGTGGCAGAGATGGAGACTTACCAGCCTTATAAGCAATGGAGTTGGACGCAGACACTGACTTCTTGTAACACAAAAATACACTCGATCCCCACTGAGCATGAAAAAGAAAAATAAGAAGAAACAAATGAACTGAATTACTGAATTATATCTTGTTCATAAAAGAGCTCAGCAGCTAGTAGCACACTAAACTGAAGAAACCTCTATGAACCATTTATTGAGGCATCCTGAATCATTAGTTAAAAAGGAAATTATCTATTTCTTTGGAGTACTGTTAACTGCTCAAAGATTTGTAATAATCTTGGCTTGAGAAAGCCACCATACTGATATTAGTGTTGCTTGAGTAGAAAAACATCACTATTCTTATGACATACTTATTATTAGTAGTAGTAGGGCTGTCAAGTGCTTTGAATTTTTAATGTAATTAATTACATGATGTGCTGATTAATCTAATTAATCGCAAATTAATCACACATCAAACTTGGCTGAGAAATTACCCACAAACATTATTTTGTTATATAAGAAAAGCAATAATTTGTTTAACATAGAATTACACATTAACTCTTAAAGATACATGTGGCCAAACTTTAATTTTTCGGAAGCTGCACTCTAAAATGGAATTTAGATATATTTTTCCCAGACTCTTTAATGCTGTTCTTAGAATTGCATGTCTAATTGAAATTCATAATTCATCGATAAAGCGCTATGAACCCGAACTCAACAGTAATACAGTTGTTAATTTATAGGTAACACTTTATTTTAAGGTGTCCTTGTTACACGTTACATGTACTTACTATTATAATAACAATTCATTATGCATTATTACATGCAAGTAACCCTAAGCCAAACCCTAATCCTAACCATAACTAAATAGCAAGTTCATGTAGTTAATCAATATTACTCAGTACTTAAAAGGTCATGAAACCCCAGACTACTTTTTCTGAGATTTTAGCAGAGGTGTTTGTGTTGCACATCATAGAAGACAATGTTAGCATCCAATAATTTTAATTGGAGAAAATTGGTTAATTTTAAGCTTTTTTTGCGCTATTTTCATCTTCCGAGTTTAAAATCTAAATCGCGTTGATGTCACAATTTGTGACGCGACAAAGGAATATAGTACATCGATGACGTGTCGGTGTCTATTAAATTATTCATGAGACTGCGTATTCTTATCCTATGAGAAGATGCTTCGCTTAATTATTCACAACAGCATGTGTTGATTTGCAATGACAGACGCTTCAGACTGTGAGATTGTGTACATTATCTGAGAGAAACGTTCATGAATCGAAGGAGAGTGTTTGTTTTCGCTTTTTTAATAAGAGTTCGGCACAAACGCGATTCATTCACTTAGTGAGTATAACCGTTTTTACAGCTCCATGACACAACCCGTCAAAAGGCTTATATAATCGCCGCAGAATAAGCCTTAAAAAGTTATCAGAGGTGCAACAGCACGTTCATTTATAGACAAAATGAAACTGTCTAAACCCGAAGCTGTGTGTGTTGTCTGTCTCACCTCTTCCCCCTCCGCTCGCTGAGCACCACGCCCACTTTTTAAGCATTTTTTAAAACTGTGGTGAGAACTAACCAGTGCTGAAACAGGGGGTTTCATGACCCTTTAAATGTATATAGTTACAATGTAACAAGGACACCTTAAAGTAACCAATTTATGTTACTTGGCACTTATTTGTGTAATTACATTGCAACAAGGATGGCTTAAAATGCAGTCTAACTGGTTGTTGTTTTAAATTAAACATTAAGCCATGTTGAGTGCTTTTCATGATAAGCTGTTTAGACTGCTCCAGTGTTTTTTTTCCCTCCACTCCAGTCACGTGACTGACAACTATGAATTGTATAACAGTGCAGTTTATTTTTTACATTGTTTTGACCTCCATGCTGAACTCACCAAGCCACAGTTGAGGTTCTTGTCCACTTTACAGAAAGTGTGAGGAGGAGTCTCGCCCTTGTTTGTGATGATGACGCGGATGTCAGTCACAGCCAGTGAGTTCTGGGGCTGGACGGGGGGTGCGCGGCGGTATGTAATGAATATGCGCTGGGATGTGGCAGAGCTGTTGTTGACATTTGCACAGCGGCCAAACGGCGTGGCCTCAATGACCTCACAACCCTGAATAAGACGCTCTTTACCCTCATATAGGACCCTACAACAAAGAACAAACACTGATCAGCAACTTAACCCACAAAAAAACACAGAAAATGGAAAAGAACCCATTAACAAGTACCCTTAGGCTCTTCTTGTGATGGAATTACATTACATTAGCATTACCAAGGTCTGTGTAAACGTGTCCAGTCATGGCACAACAGGGTTTGTATGCAAGGCAGTGAAAAGAGAAGAGGAAATGTGGGAGACAGATTATCTCAATGTAAGTGCAATGAACAATAAACCTAAATTATATCAGTTCATCACCTAAAGTGATTATGACTCTTTAACCCTCAAGCATCCTTTGGGACAAATCTTTTTTTGTTTGTTTCCTTAATCTAAGCGTTACAAGACTTGGCTACTTTTCCTGTTTGCCACCTGAACACGCACACAAAAGAAATGGACTCGATTCAACGAAGTTCAGTGGTGGAAGAAAAAAAAAACTCCTTAATTTGTCCTTTGTGGACAAAAGTGGGCAGCCACAGTAAATGAATGGGAAATATTAAAATTCAAAGCATTTTTTTATTATTCGTATCAGACCTGAGACCTTTGTGCCCAAATGTGTCCACGAAGGACAAATTAAGGGCTACTATAAGAAGGATGCTTGAGGGTTAAAAGACTTGGATTAATGTTTTAGAAAGAAGTCCTTTATGCCAGCCGAGGCTGCATTTACTTGATAAAGAAAAATTGTACAATAACAAAACATCAGTACTGTCAACAGTAATACTGTGAAGTATAAGAACAATAAATAATAATAAAATATTTTAAAACAATCAAAATAGCCGTTTGTATGGTAAATATATTTTATTCCTGTGATGGTAAAACTGAATTTTTAGTAGCCATTACTCCAGTTTTCAGTCATATGAAAGGACATGTATTCATTCATTGATATAATCTTACAATCGTAACCATATATTGCTACTAAAAATTAAAATCTCATGTTAAAAGTTTAATAGATGAGCCCAAGCCTGCGTTAATAATTCGAAAATGTTGAACTACACAACAACAGTAGTATTTCTAAAATTATAGCGGGCTTGGGCATCCACCATCACACTCACTGTGAGAAATGCTGTAAGCGGAGTGATTCAAATGGTGAAAAATTATTCAATGTGGCGATACTGGTAATATATCATGGTTAGAAAAACCTCTCAGCCTATCAGATTCAAGGGCAAGAACAAACTGTTGTATACACATGTATTATTATTAATTTTACTCATCATATAACTGTTGCTATATCATTACTGTTCCATGTTTTTGCTGAAACCCTGCCGGTATAAAAGGTATAGCTATAAAATATATTTATGTTTTCGTTGATTGAAATATTAAAAATGACAAATAAAAGTCCTTTTTATATTCAGAAGCTTTTTTTAACCATGTTAATGTGATTGTATTCCTCAAAAACATGGTAATCTGTTGTAGCACCATAGTCCTAAATAATAGGTGGTGTGCTGTTCAGGCACCAAATTATGCAGCGTCTCTCTCTCTCTGAACTCCAAAGAGCCCAAATGGGCTTTAAAAGCTTTACACGCACTGAGTGCCATCAAATGCCTTACCAGCAAGTACATTGCATCATCTTGATATTTAATATTGTGGCATAGTAATGAAGACAAAATACAGTGGATGTTGTGTCAGGCCTTGGAGAGGGTTTATTTTGAATCACAATATAGGCTACATATATTAAAAAGGGGGATTATAGTGAAAACTAATGAAATATGGGTGTGGTGTCCTTGCTGTGATTTTGGCAATGATGAGGGTTGGGGAGGGCTTAGAGGAGTTTGTACCAGGCAAGGATCCAGTCAGTGGTGACAGTGGACTATGTCCTTAAAAGAACGAAGGCCTTGAGCTGAACTATAAAACTCATAGTCAGCTGATGCTGAATAGAGACCACAAATAGATTTCGTATGACAGGCATATATGCAAGGTGCAATTTGTTGCAACCAGAGGGGTGGGTATTTGAATGAGAATGTCATCATTAAAATATTAATGTAGAAATATAGGCAATTTGAATATAGCAGAAATACTGAACAAAAATGTGTAAACTGAATTAACTAAATTAATTAACATTTAACTATACATATTAAATAGGGTAAACGTACCCTATTATACTAAACGTATTAAGCTCACGTACCCATTAAGCACACTTCCATATTTGAGCTCAGATAATAAAAAGACAAAATAATGTATTATCATACTTAATGTCTTAACCAATTGATGTGTTTGTTATCACATAACCTCTGTAATTTCAAGCCAATCGATCATTGCACACTGAAGCTATGAAGTCTCAATGTGGTACACTGTCATGGCCGGCAAGGCCATTTTGAAAGTGTCTGAAAACTTTCACAAAAGAGGAGCCCTTTAAATGTGCATTTTTTAGATGTTTGAGCCTTTATTTTGGGTAAGTTTCACTACTTGCTGTAAAATTAAGAGATTAGTGTTTAGACCAAAAGATAGATTTGGCAACATAGCACAGATGCTACAGAACACAGTTAGCTGACTAGCTGTATAAGATTGTGTGCTATGCTAATATATTACTTCTCAGGCTTACAAATTATAAATTGACAGTTTATTGCTGGCCTGTGGTTTTATACTGCTGTAATTTTTAAAAATTTCATATTTTAAGGTGAGCTTAAAGGGTGCACTGCTATGAAAATCACACAGCTTCAGTGACATCAATAAGAAAAAGTATAATTTCATAGATATTGTTAATAATAGTTGTTCATAATAAAATATGCATGAATTTAATACATGACCTAGATTATTTATTTTGCAAAATCTTGTCATTTTAATAAATATTACATGAAATTTATTAAAAATTGTTGCTGCTCCCATTAAGCTCAGTTTGCTCTCTTTAAGCTCTTCCACATTGAATGCCTATGTAATAGTCATAAACAGACTTTACATTTAAACTGATGGTTGTCACTTTAAGTTAAGTTAATCGAGTTTCTATGGATTCTGTCAACTCAAATCTACAGTCTGGCTCTGACCTTTGGCAACTAGTGTCAACTTCTCCAGACAGTAAATCGGTGGAAAATCAGGGCAAAAATCGAGTGTGTACTCCAGGCTTAAGAGACTATATAAGTTGACATCCATTTAATAAGAGTCTTCATAATGAGGCTAGTTTCTGTGTTCATCCCCATGAATGAAACGTTTTATTGGTTTGTTTTAATTGATTTTTGAGTATGTGTTATTTAGCTGAACGTGGACTAGTCTAGATGTTGCAATGTGCTTAAATGACACTTCACTATGAATATATAACTGATCAAATTGAATGCCTTGCTACTTGCTAATTATTCTTTAAAAAGGTTCTTTAAAATAAACAAGAATTTTTAATAAAACATGATGTGAGCTTAATGGGAACAGGGGTGTGCTTAAAGGGTACAGAAATATACCCATTAAGCACAGCCAGACTTTTTGCATTTAATGTATATCTTAATTGAAATGCTTTTGTCATTTAAAATAAAATTAAATATTTTTGTGTGAGAGATTAATATTTTATTTTAACATAACTTTTTATACTGAAACCAATATCTTGTGCACTAAAAATGTCTCAATGTAGATTTTGGTGAGCTTAATAGGTACGTTTACACTATACATTTATTTATACAATTCACAGGCCCCATGAGACATTAAGATAAGCTGTAAAATATTTTGAACACATTTCTATGGAAATGTGGCTAAAGCCTACTGAATGAATGCATGATAGGTCAAAACATAAATAAATTAATAAATTACTTGATAATCAAATACATTTTCTATTAAAATTAGTCCTAAACTTTTTTTTTTGTATTATTTTTTCATTTATTATTTTCTGTCTTTACTTTTATTCTTTTTAACTTTTTTTTCAATTTTTTATTTATTTGTATATTTATTATTTAGGCCTTCATATTTATATTCATATATTCCGTCATGTATTTATTTTCATATTTATTTATATATGCATATATTTATTTTAACTTTTATGTATGCAACAAGGAAATGAGGGAATCCTCCCAAAGGCTACTTCCACATTAAAGCTCTCCTAAAACATCAATAAGCACCTCCAGCTATAAGCAAAAATGTTCACCTCTAGCTATTTGTGAAGCATCAACCATATTTTACACGTAATACAGCTAGGACCTGAAGTCACTCCAAAACTAATCAAAAGTAATCGAGTTTACTCTTTAGTCTACAATAAACCAATGGTAAGTAAGCCCACCTAATTATCATAAAAAAGACAGAATACATCCAAAAATAAATAAAATGTTGCAATATTTAAAGGGGTCATATGACAGTGTTGTAAAAAAATATTGGGTGTATTATGGGTGTAATGCAATGTGTTTATGTGGTTTAAGGTTCAAAAACTTTCCACATACTGTACATTATTGTTGCTCCACTATGCCCCGCCTTTCTGAAATGCGTTGATTTTTACAAAGCTCATCGTTCTGAAAAGCGAGGTGCGCTCTGATTGGCCAGCTATCCAGTGCGTTGTGATTGACTGAATTCCTCAAGTGTGTGACGGAAATGTTACGCCCCTTGCCATACTGTGATGGCGTGTCCCGGCCGGAGCGACAAAACAAAAAAAACATTAAAACCCATTATAAACTAGGCATTTGTTGCATCCAGTGGGGACATAATAGGATTATAATGACCTGTCCGGCCGGAGCGTAACATAAAACCATGTCTGCTTTTGTGATCGGAGAAATGTCAAACAACAAGCACTACTCTACACTGCTCAAAACTCGCGTTTGAATAATCAGTGGCAAATACTTTAAATATGAAAACATACTTACAGGCTGGGAGTCAGATCAGCCAGCATTGAAGTCTACTCTCCCAGGATCAAGAAACAGTCCTCCACAAAATGTGCTGCACACATCTGAATATCTGGTTGAAATGTTCTGGAACAGTGTTGTAAATACATTTTAACCACTGATTTCTAGTCGTGTCCATCTTTGGAAGGCCAAACAAAGTATTTTCGCTTTCGCAACGAAACACACAGCATCTCCATGACATAGCGGCGGCAACAACCATACTACAGCGAGAATAAAAGTCACACCTTCTTTCTTTGCGTAAACATTTTATGTGGTGTTATGGAAATCTTCCCACATAGTGACGTAGACAAGTGGGGGCGTGTGTAATGGAGCCATTTAGCAGGATGTGACGATCGTCTTACCTTATAAATAGAATATCTCTGAGCGTATGAGACTTTAGTCTTGCAAAAATTTGGGATTATCTATTCACGAACAGCTTTGAAAATAAATAATAGACCCTTGAACATGGTAAGAAATTAATGTGGAGATAAATATAAAAATAAAATGATATATACATAAATAAATTATAAAATAAAAAAAAAAGTGAATGACATTAATAAAAACAATCATTAAAACTCAACATGAAATACAATAAAGCTATGCAAAAATAAATTCATTATTAAAATAAAAATAAATTTTTTTTAAAAAGTAATAAATTATTTTTAAACCAATGATCAGTCATTTCATTCGTTTATTTTATTAAATAATAAAATAAATATTTATCCAGAACAACTTCTATTATTTTCATTCCATCATAGTCCAGGATAAGTCACAGTGCCATGCATATTTTACTAGGCTACTTGCAATGCTACGGGGATGAAAAATTAACAGAAGGGGAGATTTAAAAAGCAAAGGCTTGGAAATCCCCCCATCCCAGCAAATCACATGCATATGTGACATGGAGTAATGTTTTGATTTTTATTTGTTGATGAGATATAAGCATTTGCTTCTTTACAAAAAAATTAATTTATCATGTTGGTAGTTATAAGTTAGTTTTTTTTGTTATAATCACCTTTGTGCTTTTTGTCATTAATTTAAAAAGGCGTAATGTACAGCTGTATGATTATAACAAGAATTTCCAACCAGCCTGAAAAAGCTTGATTCAGACAGATCATGCAGACATTCCAAATGTAAACAAAGCTGTAAAAACATGTGACTCTTTTTGACTTCTGTTTGAATAATAAATATCTGTTCAAGGGTACCGCTACACAGAGGAACCTCCATTCACCCTACAAACTCACCCGATGTCAATGAGTGGGGGCTTCCCACGACCCCTCTTGTAACACAGGAAGAGTTCTGGGCTCTTGAGGCTGCCATGGTTGAGATTGGCCGGCTGGCCACTGTAGGTACTCTCAATGCATGTGAAACCTTCAGGCACAGTTTCTCCTGCAGACTTGTTGATGATGGCAAGGTCTGTGATGGGTGCCTTGGGCCCACTGGACTTGGTTTCAGATAGATCCTGCTCTAGTGGTGTGGACTTGTCTGTTAGGCCAGCCACAACAAAGTAGTCTGTCACACGATGACCCTTATCCTCAATCATGGCTGGACGGACCTGTTTGGAGAGAAGGAACTGTTGATTTTATGTTTTTATAGGTTTCAAACCATATCTGTATGCTTTTTAAAATATATTTACTTTTCTTTATCTTGGACACTCTTATTTGTCATTCACCCAATTACAAACATTCACTAAACGTATAATTTATATTTTTACAGCATACACTGCCATATCATGCATTTGGTATTACCAAAGTGCATCAACTATCAAGAAATCTGAAAATACACAACACATTCTAAGCTGAGCAGATGCCAACAAATAATAACCAAAACTGTAGCTGATCACAGCTTCCTGGCTGAGGTCATAATGACCGAATGGTGCAGGATGGGGACCACTGACAGTTGAACATTCAGTTTTTGTAATACTGCCACCAAAGACATTGAAACACTGAAAACACAGACTGAGGTGAGAAGCACAGAGAAATGCAGAAGCACATGGAATGTGCATTTTGTGTGAATAGCACCTCGCAATATGTTCTACTTGCGTTCCTTCATCGAGTGCGTCACACGTGAGCGGTTCATCACAGGTGTCTTTGTGCGTTCAGATCATTCTTTTCTCTTAACTGTTATCAGCAGCATATGGTCAACGTGTTTAATTCTAACATTTGGTAATATTTCTATTCAAAATTGTGATTCCTTGATTTATGAAAAAATAGGCCTAAATATTGTAGCAAAATACTAAATTAAAATAAATAAAATCGCAAAAATCGCCCAGCCCTACTTGTCATAAACAGAAGCACAATGCAGAAGTCAAGGCCTTTTGATTAAGTAAATGGCACAGGATAGTGTTTTCACAATAATAAAATAAATCACAATACATATATTATTGCTGTAAATATGACTGGAATAACCCCAAATTTAATATGACATTGAATTTCACAATTCTTGATACCAATCTCTATAGACTATAGCAAAAACAAATACTAGCCTAATTAATGTAAGCAAAAAGTTATCAACGTTACAGAAAAAGATATGTCAGAATATTACACGAGTCCCAAATATTCTTATTTTGTGTGTTATTGAGCTTGAATGGTTTAAAGTATCTTGAAAGCTAAAAAAGGGCAAGGCTAAAAAATGCATAAAAAATTACTTTCATGGTAACGCAGCACTGCAACATTATGTGAGCATAACTGCAAGAGATGGTTGACAAAATTTCCATTGGTTTGATGTGTCTACCGGTATATTACCCAACCCTAGTATATATGCACTGTGCGTTTCAGAACTCTATACTTCCTAGTTAGTTCTAAAACAGCTTTTATTGAAACCAAGCTGCCAAAATGACTCGTTGTCTACTTCCTCTTCATTACATAACAGAGATGAATATATCAGCACAAGACTGTCAGCACAGACACTAATCAACCTCTTTGTCTCTTTGGCCCACCAGTTGGTGCATGTTAGGGAATGGAAAGATATTACAACAGGATCAAATGGAATAAAAATTTATTTAGATGCCTGCTAAGGTTTCCAAAAGGTGTGTGCCTCTAAGAACATTGTCTCTGCATACCTTCTGAAGCATTCAAACATTTGTGAGGTGGTTGTTATTTCCAACAAAGTGCCTAATCATGTCAGTTTGTGCATAATTATTTATTTCACAATTGGACACAAGCAAACTTACTTTTAATGAATAATGGACATGACCATAATGACGCAACGCATAAGTGACCATTTTAATTCTAAAGCCTGAATTGGGATACATTCTTGTTTTGATATGTAAAGATTCATGTATAGAATCAAAATCATTTATTTATTTTTATGCACTGCTAAATCAAGCCAAAGACTGAATGGTACGCTTTACATTGCTCCTTTTAGTTTAACCCTTTAAGCCGGTCATTTTTGCCTCACTGAAGTTGATGTTTTTTCTGAGTGACATACACAAAAATAATGATTGTGTCAAGATACATTTGCATATTCTGTCTATTGTAAATGTGCAGATATCTCAGGACAGAAATAAGGTAGGAGGAAAATTCTTTTTTGATGATGTTCCCCAGCATGTTAGCTGTGTCTGTTTCAAATTTTGGCCTTTTTGTTTAGCTCTTGACTCCCTGAAGGAATTTTAAAAACTGTTGTTTTCTGAGTGCCATACACAAAATTAGTGACTCATAACTCCAAGACCATATCATGGAGAGTCAAAAGGTGTAGGGTGCATTGGATATAAATGCATTCTATATTTTTAGGGGGGAAAAAATTATTGCATTTGAATATTCTAATGTTGAGAAATAGGTGATCAAATGTAAGAAAAATTTGTGTGGTCAAGGAACATTTTTCATATCATTCTTATTTGAATTTATGATAAGAAATAAGGTGGTAGGAGAAAAAAATTTTTTGGTGAGGTTACACCAAAAATGTCCTTGTGCTGTATGTTAATACATTTTTGGTGATATCAGAAAGTAATCAAAAAGTTACAGCATTGGAACCAAGGTAGCCACTTCTCTTGCGCCCTGTACGTTTGAATTGACATAGTAGCTCACTCAAGTTTAGGCACAACCCCCAAACCATTATACTTGTTTATTCTCCTCGATGAGGACCTTTCAAAGGACATATTGACTCAACATTGACTATCTGAGCAGGTATGAGAGTTTCTGACAGAGACTGCACAAAAAAAACAATTTTGGCATAAATTATGAAAACATTTGTTTTTATTGATTCTTCGCAGAACTAAACTCACGACACTACTTGATGAAGATTAACAAAGAGGTGGCCGTACATGTTAGAAGGTTCAGAGACTCCATCTTTCAAATGACAACCTATTTGGCCCTGTCCAGAAATGCACCCTAAACCACATGCTTACTCTGAGTCCAACCTTTAGTGACGTTAATGACGCTTTGACTGTAGGGTAGAAGTCGGCTGCGTAAACTTGCAGGCCCTTGTGGGTTCAGCAGAAGTGACGTTTAAGAGGTCGCCATAGCGGCCGACAAGGGGTGCTTCACGAAGCACCCTCTGAAAGCTAAAAATGACGAATGGGCCACACTATTCGTCTCGTGGATAACGGAGACACGCCGCTACGCAAGCGGCCATTGTAAGCTAAGACTGAAAGTGCCATGACAGGTTGCCATTTGGGACCGGGCCTTTGTGGTTGATACACAGGCACTGCTTGAAAAATATGATTAGTATTTTTTTCTGCGCTAGGGGGCTCACCCCGCGGCGGTACACTCCGATTAGAGGAACTAGGCAGCACTGGTTAGGAGTTGATCAAAATGCTTGGATGGATTCGAAAGCTGAATTTCTACGCATTAAAATGATTAGCTAATCGATTTTTTTTTTTGTAAAGTTATATAACAGATAATATAGACAGAAACGACTAGGTTTTCCATTCTGCTTGCCCAAGTGTTCAATGGAGCCTATCAAACACGGATTTCTTCATTCATGGGTTAGGGTATTATTTAACACGAAAGACACAATTGGATGTTGATGGGACTGCAAATGTGATGGAATAAGATTAAATAATGATATGACATTTTCCACGATCGGAGCATGTTTCATGAAAAGCGTAAAAAGCCATGAGAATATTACAACGTTCGCATTTGGCGTTTATGTGTTATAATTCGATGACAAATATCTTTAGATCTCAATGAGAGATTGTGGTATGATTGGGCTCATTTTAATCAAGAGAATTTTCTGAAAATAATGATGTGCGATTATCAAGATCTATGCATGTTTCGTGAAGTTACGAACGAAAAAGTAACCTACTTATTTTTTTTTTTTTTATTTAATGGTCATACTTGTGATAAAACATGTCAGAATATCTTTAGATCGCATGAGCTAATTATATGCGTTTGGGACTCCTTTAATCTGGGAGGATTTTCTGAAAATCGTTGAAGTGCAATTTTCCATGACCTAGGGCATGTTGTCATGAAGTAGGAATAAAACGAGCAAAGTAAAAACTCAGTGGTTTATTCTGCTGTCGCCTTGAAGTGCACCCAATGGGTTTTATGTTTATAGCAATATGAGCAACATATGTTGGATCAATCTACGGATTTTATGGACTCTGCGATCTTTTTAACAGGAGGAATTTTCTGAATTTAAACGTATATATATTTTAAAAGCTACTGCGCAGTAGGCCTACTTTGAGTGGTGAGTGGATTCTGAATGAAAACACCTCTGCTTGGCCATTGCATTCAAGAAATCAACATATGTCTGTGATTGGCTACATTGATCAACTCTGCAAACACGTGTTATAAATAAAACCTCTGCCTATGCTTGCACCTGTTAATCATTTTGTGTATATTCGTTGTTTTTGTCAATAAGAGGAAGAACAAATGAATTTTGTTAGTACATATTTTATGTTGAGATATTCTAGTTTGAGGGAGTCCAGAGAATCATTTTATTCTCCGGATCTTGTGCAACACACACACACACACACACGAGGTCTACCGTCCGCAACTCGCCCATCAAGGCATGTAAATGAAGAAGTTGCTCTTTCTTTAAATACATTCAGTTATAGTTTAAATTTTCTTAGTGATACAAATCTACCTCAGCTTATGCTTAAAACTATAGGGAGCTTTTTTACATTATATGGTTACAATTAGGCCTAACAACTTAACCCAAACTTAAATATAATTGCTATTTATTTTTAAATAGATGATCAACACACAACTTAATTTTTTAATCAAAAAATGGTATGCCCACATAGTAAAACCGCGCACATAAATGAGTTTTTTAAAGTACTTATAATAAAAAATTAAAATTTCTAAGCCGATTGTTAAAATAATTAATTAACAAGCTGTCATAGCATGTTCATAACAGATTAATTTAAACATACTGTACATTAAGTAATTAAGACTAACAGGTTTAGTAAAATATAATGAGTATATGGGTAATATTTCGCAAAATCTCCTCTCTAGACATTTCTCTAGTGAACTAACGAGCTGTAGACACTGATGACTTACCTGAGGTAAATGAAATGCTACGTGACATTTTATTTCCAAGCTGTATTGTTGATGTCTTTCCGCGGTTGTAACACTGATTGAGCAATTACATGAGGCATGAGATGTTCAGTTATGTTTATTCGCGTTAAAACAAGTAGTAGAGAGGAAGGAATGATCGCGGTCACTCGCGCTCTTTGGCGAGTGGATCATGCCGGGGATAACCTACCGAAGTCGACAGTCGTGTACTTTTTACATGTGAGAAGGGGTACGTCCCAACACAGACCCGTGACACCAACGCCGTAGAGAAGTACATCGCAACACAGACGCGTTTTTTTTCCTAGGTTTTCTTATTTTCTTTATCTTTATTATCAATCATTAACTTTTTTCTTTTACTTTCCTGTGTTCTGATGACATTGAATATATCCTTGATATAAATTGTGTATTGCATACAAAGCTGTATGTCATTAATGTCATCTCTGTACTGTTTACAAACATAATAATTAAAAAAATAATTTGTTCACTTTCTTTTGGAGATTAATGACTGTGCAAATTATACACCATCAAAGTCGCAATTTTATGTTATGTTGACGATTATTTACAACAACTTCAAATATAAACACAAATTTAATAATTATAATCTATAAACAATATTCTGGGATATGTCATTCTGAGTTTTTACTTTTGATGGTGGTAAGAATTTTAATTAACACAGCTGACTATACAATGTGTGAATACATTAGCTCAAAATATCAGACTATATGAGATATTGTTCTCAGGAGATGAAGTCAATTTAATAGCCTATTATTTTCAAGAAATCAACAATGGCAAAATATATGACAGGAAAATACTATTTTAATCACAAATTTCAAAACAATGCAGGTTCATTTTCAAATGTTTTAACTAGGGCTGTCAGTAATGATTATTTTGTTAATCATCTGCTAAAGATTTTATTTTTATTTTTTGGTAATTAAGATAAGTGAACAATATCTTTTAGTACGAATTCAATACATGTAATAATTGAGGCAATAATAATTGGTTGAAATAAAGTATCAAAAGTAAGTAGTCATATTGTTTTACTGAGCAACACTATTAAAATACATTAAGAAATGTATAAACAATAAACTTACATATTTTATGTATTATAACAAATGCCAGCAGAGGACGCCAGCGGCCTGATGATTGTTGTTACACTTTACATCACGAGCAAACCATTGTTTAACTAATGTTAAATTGCATTTAATCTGTAATGTTCGGCCACATATTACACAAATAAATTGGATCAAATCAATACATTTATTTCCATTCACAGGGATAGAAACCAAAGTAATAACATTAGGCTTAAACGATTCCTTATCCCTCTAGTGGGCAACGTTAACATCACAGCCTTCATTCCTCTGTTGAAATGGCTGACGGTTTAGAGCAGGGGTTATAAAACAAAAAATACAATTATAATAGAAGAATACATTTCTGATGCTCAGGAGGAGAACATCAAATTCTAAAATAATGGGTTCTCAACTGATTAGGGTTAGCTAAACTCTGCAGGAAAGTGGACCAGAGCTGACAACCCCCGTTTAGAATTTTCTAATTCTAATTCTAATTCTCCTCCTGGGCATCAGAAATGCATACAGCTATACTCATTTAAACCATATTTTATTGTGGGTTACAAAAGTTTACTATGTGAAAATTTTGGCCGATACCAATAACCAATAATTCTTTATTTTTGAAAGCCGATAACCGATATGTTGGCCGATAAATCTATATCCGAATTGTTATATACTTTTTGAGAGCCTGTTTACAAAAAAGGTCTCATCATTAAAACCACATCCCAAACACTTCAACATTAGCAGCCTAGTTTTAACGGTGTACGTTTTAAAAATATTTTTTTAATTACCAAATTTAGTCATAAAAAGTCTTACAAATAAATAAAATAAAGCATAAATAATGCAAACAAGTCACTGAACATCATTACACGTGTAAAGAATCAAAATGAATGCGCCACCAATAAAACAGAATAGCCTCTGCACAGACAATAATTAAATGATTTTAATTACTAAACCATATTGCTGATGAAAATAATAATAGAAAAATAAAAGTGGTTGTTATTATTAATAATGTAAAAAAGTAACAAATTAATACCACTGTTTCAAATAGCAGCCGTTGAGCTGCGCGTGCTTAAGCTGAAGAGCTGAATGAACACGGTAAACTGAAGAGTTTTGCTGGCAGCTTATTTAACTCAAGGAAGTGCATCCTGAGATTAATATTAATACAAAATAAACATAATATTACAACTTATATGTGTACAAAATGACGTTGTTATTGCGTGCTATAGTCAGAATGTTTGATCCTGTTGTGGATGCGCTCTTCCTATAACAACGCGCTGAAACACGGCAACTAAACCCAAAGGATTCACAACGTTTTATTATAATAATTTTCTCATTAGAATGTTACATACACGACATTCCCAATCATAGTTAATGTTGTGC